>JBAMJR010000137.1:2425000-2680000 GCA_038501785.1 Myoxocephalus aenaeus
GTTGAACATCAGCCAAAACATTTTATTGATTCTCCTTTAACTCTCCTCTTTTCCTCTGGCGCTCTGTGCTGTACCCATTTTCTCACTGTGACCTCAAGGGACAATTAACAGGAACTAACATGAAATCTATTGCAGTAATAAGCAATGTGACAACATGATTAACATAAATAGTTTGTTTGTAAACTGACTAACGGGGCCACTAGTGTCTGACAGGCCGTGCACAATTTACTGCCGAGCCAAGAAATAAAGGAGATCAAATTTCAGTAGAGGTGGGAGGGAGAAGATGTGTAAGAGACAAATTGTGTTTATGATAAGATTCATGTTTTATGGCAAGACGAGATTCAATTTATAACTGCGCCAATATGGCAACAATTTTGATCTGAAGCAGACAAGAGGTGAGCCAAGAAACAGACGAGGCAAAGTGTAAACAGTCTAGTGAGACACCGAGTGGTAAGACTCCACGTACCAGTCCTGTCCACTGATTTGTTTAATTAATATCTAAACAGTTTGAAAATGTTTACACTGACACAACCCTAAACTGTTTCACAAAAAAAAAATCAAGCACTGGCATAGTACATAGGTTATGATTGATAGAGCTGCATACATTTCCAAAAGAGAAGTGGGTCAGTTAATATCTTGGGTTGTTTCAGTGTAAGATGAGCTCAGTAATCAGCCTGCAAGTGATTGGCTTTTATTTATTATTTTCAAATCAGTGCTTTGTAAATACATGGGGAAAGAACAAACTAATGCTCTATTTGTATGGTCTTAAGAAGTTACATACATTATTTTTAAATCGTTTGTGTCAAACTATGTCCACGTTACCATGGGAGCTGTGTTAATAAATCATAGTCTCCCTTCCTAGGCGTGGTACAGTAAGTTCTCGATTTTATTCAGACTGTCTCTTGTGCTGTTGTCACAAGAGGCAAGAATAGATGAAGAAACATTTATGTGAAAATGAGAATATTTCCTGTTGCAGTGTTGATTAATGCAGTAGATGTTAAGAAGTAAACGGGGACCAAAGCCCCAGCAACAGAACGGCAAAGTCTATATCACAATGTTAATGACTGAAAAGTAAAATAATACATATATGGGTTTTCATCGTTTGTTGGAGTTCAATTAATTTTGTTCAGTTTCTTTGAAATGTTCAAAAAGCTTTATTGTTTTTCTGTTCCTGGCTTTTGTTCCCAGTTAATACACAAACCTCAGGAAATAAGTCATCTTCATCTGTTCACCCTGTGCTTGTTACGCAGCTTCTGACTAAGGGCTTTTGACCCCGTTCACAGTTGCATCACTAATGGTTGTTACCAGCCAGCTTTTGTCTCGCCAGCGCCACAGTCCTTCAGAATAACAGCCACTGTGGTCAGAAGTCTCGACAGCGAGACATGGGGCACATGTTCACAAACAAAGGTCTTAACTTTCAGACAAACTGGAAAGAACCCGTGCGTGTGTAGCCCGCCTAAATAATATGTTCTGGTCTGGCATAGTCCTGGTCTACACTGGTTGCGCAGTGCCTTAAAGGATTATTTTCTCAGAAATGATTTCAACCAGAGAAACATGAAATACAGGAGTGTGTGTTTACAGAGTGTGGTGTGTGCGCCCACTGAGCTTGGTCATTACAACCCTTGTATTTTGTTTCTGAGTCACTGCTGCAGTTTGAAAATTATATTGTGCTTTTAGCAGACAAGATATAAGATTTTGATTATTTTTATTTTTTTGAATCTTCAGGGTCAGATGTTGCAAATGGATATGCTTAGAATAATTGATAAAGGTCTGGGCATTTGAGGAGCTACAGATGCAATTATATTAATTTGTTTTGTATAAATAGAACGAGTGTTACTTCAAAAATGAAGGCTTGTAAAATTCAACATTTGTATCAAACATTGAGCAATGCAAGTTAGGGAAATAAGTGATTATTTTGGTATTTAATTAATTATTTTCTATTAAATATTCTAACCTGGTGGGTTCTTTTCTTTTTCGTCAGATCGGTGGTGTATCAACAAAACTCTAAAGAGTCGGCCACTCTGCAGCCTTTCTTTACCCTGCAGCTGGACATCCAGTCAGAGAAGATCCGCACTGTCCAGGAGGCTTTAGAAACCTTGGTGGCACGAGAGACGGTCCAGGGCTACACCTCTAAAACAAAGCAGGAGGTATGAATAAAGAACAACGTACGGCTACATCTAAGTGAATTAGTATTGGATGCTATTAAAAATGTAAGCGATAAAATGCTCCCTATTTTTGTATACTAGTATTTTATATTATGTGCATTTCTGAGTTATATTTTAGTGTGCAGAAATGTTTATATTGTTATACAACAGATATTTGATTTACTGCTATACAAATGTTTCTGTTCTTGGCATGTGCACGGATGGTGTAACATATAGATGAATAGTATTGTTGGCTACACATGGTAAAGAGCGTACATTTAAATTGTGAATTTATTTCATAAATGTTAAATTATTTCCTTGGATCAGAGTATACTAGACTTCCCATCTATTGAAGGAAACATTGTTCAGTGAGTGAACATTATTCACAGGGAGCTTCTGCTCTGCAGCTGTATGATGGGCATCTTTGGGTTTTGTTTTTATAGCAGATAAACCTATTCTGCCGTTGACTGTTCCTTTTGGTCTACAGCCCAGCTCTCGTCTATTTTACTTTTAAAATCCCCAAAACAAAATGATTCATGAGTCAATACTCTGAAGGGCCTAGCAATCTGTTGTGGTTCCAACAAAATGTTTCCACTTGTTCTGTACTTGTACTGTTTTGTGCTCCTAAATCTACACTTACAAATACACTCTAGTGACTTTTTTTAATAACCTCCGACTTTCTCTTCTTTCTGTCTTTGTTTTTAAGATCGAGATCAGTCGGAGAGTGACTCTGGAAGAGCTGCCCCCTGTACTGGTGCTCCATCTCAAGAGATTTGTTTTTGAAAAGACAGGAGGCTGCCAGAAACTGACCAAGAACATTGATTACCCCGTTGACCTGGAAATCAGCAAAGGTATGTTCCCATACTCTGAGCACACATTTAACTTGACCTCTGGACTCTTGGTGCACACATTACACCGTTAAACACAAAGTTCACGAACAGTGCTCAGTGTTTTTACATAGAAGTTGATGATCCAATTTACCTGCTGACCAAAGACGTAGAACCTGTTGGATCATGTTTCGTCATTATCATAGTTTGGGCTAGTTTGTGATTGTCGTCCTTTTTGATTGTGTACATATTTTTGTAGTTGTCACCTAATCATGAGAGGCCTATAAGTTTTGAATTTCCAGTCATAAGAATCTTGTGGGAGTGGCTAATGAAAAGTTGCAATAGACTTATCATGGCTGTATACGTTCTTCGAGGAATCCGGTTCAGAATTAATCGAAAGCAGGGTTGCAGTGAAATTTTATACAAAACCGTATTTTAAAATAAATTGTTTTATTATTCTTTTAGCCCTATTATATTATGGTGTTGTACATTGCACTTGCCCAGCAGCAGAACATGGTGCAACAACATCTGTATTACATAATCATTTAAGGAAGGCTTTCCAGATCTAATAAGTGGATTTTCCTTTTTTTTCAGATCTCTTGTCTTCTGGAGTGCGCAGCAAAGTTGTGAAAGGCCAAAGAACTTACAGGCTCTTTGCAGGTGTGTTTGAGTTCTGTTTATGTACTTTCAGTCACATTGTTAAATTTACTGCAAGGGATGTTGTAATTTAGTTTTTGTCACATTGTCACTTTGGGAATTGTAAGCCCAACATGTGTCCCAAAACAACGATACTGCCAAGGGGACTTAAAGGTCCCCCTTCTTATATAGCAAGTCTTGGTGCTATGTAAAACGGTATGAGAAAAGTAAAGTGTTTTTTTAATTATTGTTTACATTAAATAATGTAAACCTGTTTGAGTAGAAGGCCAAAAAGTATGAACCTGAAAATGAGCAGCCCCTTTAAAGAATGTCTGTCCCTTTCCGTCTTGAACCTGAATACATCTGTTCAACAGCCCCTTCATTTGAAATCAGGAAATACTATGGGATCATAATCAATGATTTAAAATGTGTTTTGGGAAAAGTCTTTGTTCTGTTTTCCAACAAATGGTTTCATCCAGCTGGAGTAAAATCCATATATAATAAATTCATGAATTGAATTATTTCCCTCCTTTTTTAGTTGATTGAGATCAGTGAGGTTTTTAGAACTTTATGACGAAGTAAAAGCATGACAAGTAAATGAGCGAAATCCCAGTTAGCACTTGTTTTCAAGTATGAAGAGGTTCATGGAATGATTAAAATAATGTGTAGTAAGTAATATAGTATACATTCCTTAAGCTACATCACACCTCCAGGGTAAACCTTCAGGATAAACGGCTCATAGTATAAAACTGCACTGTACTGGATGAGTAATGATGCTTAAATAAAATGTCCCACATTTCTCATGTCTTTTTATATTAATTTTTCCCTTGTCTCTTAACCAGTTGTCTATCACCATGGGAACAGTGCGACAGGCGGTCATTACACCACGGATGTCTTCCACATTGGTCTTAACGGCTGGCTGCGCATTGACGACCAGACAGTGAAGGTCATCAACCAGTACCAGGTGATGAAGCAGACTGCAGAGCGCGCCGCCTACCTGCTGTACTACCGCCGCGTCGACATGCTGTAGACGCACAGCTCACACACATCCCAACATACACGCAAGAAAACCCAAATATATTCACAAACGCACACAAAACATACATGCTCTAAATGCACACGTTGACAGGACAGCACACACACACACACACACACACACACACACACACACACACACACACACACACACACACACACACACAACTAATGAACAGGAACACTGCCCAACTTGTTCTCTTGCAAGATTTTCCTCTTCCCTCCTGTCCCCGCTTTCCTGAGAACCAGCTTTTCCAACACCTTTTTCCCTTGTCAATTTTTTTCTTTTTGGAGGAAGAGAAACAAGCTGCATTCACAAAAGATTTCCCTGTGACTGCGCTCTCTTCTCTGTGCACCACTGCTATTTTTTGTTTTGTCCTTTTTAGTTTTGTTTTAAAGCAGCGAGGAAAGGACTGTTGAATAGACTGAGGTGGGGTTGGGATTACAGGTTAGGACCTGAGATGCACCTCTGAGCCCACGGCTCAGATAGCAAACAGTGGACTCACACACAGGAAGGACTATCTACCACAGGCTGCAAGTGGACCGCCGGGGTTATTTCTATTGTTGGAATTACCTTTTTTTTTTAAAGGAAATTACCTAGAAATATCAGTGTTTTGCCTTTTAGTGAAGGACTGTTGGCCTAATGAATTTGCAGCAGTTTAAAAAAAGCCTATTTGAATTTGCCCTCGTGCATTGAAAAGGCCCAGCACCAGCATTATCATGAGTCTCTCCTCCCAAGGCCAGATCGTCTTCTTTGCCACCAACACAAACTCCTCCTCATCCATGTCCTCACTTTTACGATGCTTTTAAATCTAGGTACAACTTGAGCCATCAACAACAGGAAAAAAGATAGGTGGTACATTGAGAACTGAACAGCTTCCTTGTTTGAGAGATCTGTGTTATGGTATGTGGGTTTAGATTTAGAAAGACTAAATATTAATGCGCTTTAGAATTTAATAACAAATAAGCTTCTGTGCAGAGTATAAACTGATTGATTACAATATGACAGGCAAATGAATATTTTGCAAATATTTAGATTAAAATGTTTTAAAGAAAAAATCTAACTGACTGAAAACTTGTTTAGGTTCAAAAGGACCAAGCTAGTTTTTAGACTCAGTTATTGCACTGGAGAGTTGGTAACCAATCAAGACAGTTCATTGCAAAACCTGCCCTTGTTTACTTTGTACATTTCCTTCTCTATCCATTCTTGTTTGTCTTTTGTCTAAAGGTTCCACCTGTGTATAGGTGACTTATCAGTGTAGTTTTGAGCCACACCACCCCTCTTACCCCCAATCTCAGCAGAAAGCGGGGGCTGCCTTAGGTTCAATGTGTGATGTTGTTCCACTCAGTGTACAAGTCTACCCCTCATCAGGCACCAACAGCAAGTCTAATGTCTGTGAAGAGTTAGGGGAATGTACCTGACACCTCAGTATTTACTCTTTTGTGGCCCAGCCTTTCCTCCTTGAGGGAAACTGAGTGTTGAGGGGAAGTGGGACTACATCTGTGCTAAGCTCTGCATAAATACCCCAGACATGTACACAAAAGGAGATAGTGTTTTGCTTTTGTTGAAGATATTGATTTTTTTTTTTTTTTGGGGGGGATCATTCATTGATTGTGATGATTTTTGTTTCAGTTACTAAAAGATGTTAGTTTTTTTCTTTTTCTTTTTGTCATTCATCATTTATTGGATGTCCCATGCTCTCGCTCCTTTAAGAAAAATATGCTTGCATTTGAATTGGTGTTTGAAAAGAAATTACACAGGCTAAAGCACAACAATTAATAAAATTGAACTAGTTCTTTGCTTGATATTTATTTCCGTTTTTGTCATTTTCTCTTTCAACAATTTATATTTTTTTCTGTTCAAGACCCATTTCATTTCAACCACCAGTGTCAGTATCTCAGTATGAACACTTTTCAAAAATATTATCAGCTCAAGTATTTCTAAATTATTTAGGCCGGTGTACTTTGACTATTATCCGTAGAAGTCCTACTTTTTTGTCCCACATTTTGCTGCCTCGGATTGAAGATGGGGCAAAATATAAATCCTCTAAAATGTAAGTTAAATACTTGCCCTGTTATTAAAGTAGAGTATCTTATAGTACTTGATTGTAAGAACAAAGACTTAGGTTCAGTCTTTCAATTTGAAATGACATTTATGGCTGACATTTTCCAAATTTACTTAATGTTGTTACTGTCCACAAGAGTCTAGAAAATGGTTTTATGCAAAATTATGTGGTGCATAGGCTCAATTGACTTTTTCTTGTGGATCGGAAACCTTCCCCAAGTGAACCAAAGGACAACATTAATATAGGCCCTACTGCCTTCAATATGTATTTAAAACTTTATTTTGCCTTTTCCATCCGAGGTCTTGTTGCCATGTCCGTGACACAGGAAACGGAGGCATGTCCTTCAGACGGTCAATTCATCGTCTCATTTTAATGATATTTCAGTTGTGCTGCTGACTTTGTAGTCATATCTGCACAAATTGTGACATTGTTAATTTGCATATTTTCTTTCCCCTTTTGCTGAATGGTTGGGACTTTGAACGAACACCTTGAGCTTTCTGTTGTACAGTTTTATCGCAGTCTCTCGTGGCTGGTCAGGAAATGTGCTGGTGAAATGCTTCAATAATGTTTCTCTTTTCAGTATGTGCTCCTCTGCTGGGAATTGTTGGGATATTGACCGGGGGAAAAAAAAATCTATACCGTCTTTTAATTTTAAGCCTCCAGCATTCTATTTTGTTAATTGTTCAAATAAAGGATTGTGCAAAAATCAGTTTGCTAATGAAGTGCAGTCAGAAAACTATTTGGCTTCCTTACAAATACAGTAAATACTGAAAACAGCTGCATTCTCTTCACTCTGGATTGGCCTACAGAACAATGTGCACAATAAACAAAAACAACAAAACGATCCACCGAGTCTTGGTCTACCAAACACTGCTAATTGGTCTCTTGTTTCTGCATGTCAACGTATCCTATATGTATGTTGCATCTCCCCCTCCTGTGGTCTAGCTGGCTGCCTCCGTGTCCACTGCTCTCTTTAGGGCCGTGGCTGAGCTCGCCTCTCTTTGCTTTATTGGGAAGCAGAACCCATCATTGAAAAATGTGCTCTGTAAGGTTTTTCTGGTCTTTAGTATTCTTTACTATTTATTCCTTTTTATATAGCTCGGCCGTCCACTGAAATGTGGCTTTTCCCTCAAACTTACAATCAAATGTAGTATTTTCCTTGTTAATGTCAGAAGACAAGAGCTGTTTTTATTTAAACAGGCCCACGTCTGAAGGACAAAGTACATGTTTGGACACCCACAGATAGACCACCTATACAGTGTCTCCTTGAGCCAAACTATAGGGATGGTGTGTGTGTGTGTGTGTGTGTGTGTGTGTGTGTGTGTGTGTGTGTGTGTGTGTGTTAACCTTCTCCCCACAGGCCTTTTTAAGACTTAAGTTGTTTCTTGAAAATCCATAGCACATTTGTTCAACACAAGCCAGTAAATTGAATGCTAACAGTATTGCAGCTTCCACAAGGGTATAGAACAAAGGGCAACATAAATATATTTCTCTGTAATGAGCATGTTAATGTGCCATTCGGGTCATTAAAGTGATGGATCCAAACATTTACTCAGTGGAGATGACCAACCCAACAAAGTCAAAGCATGTGCAGCAACAGATGAGAACAATGCGGCCTCGCCACTTCTCTCGTTCCTTTCTGCTCCACAACAAATGTATGACTGGTGTGTCTTAACACCTGTAATTAACCAAGCAGCAACCACCATAGCTCCATATTGAGACCGTTGAGGGGCGGAGCCTTGAGATCTAGTTCATCTAATGGCTCATGCTGATTTATTCATTTATTTTTCTTACTTAATTTGAGGTTTTAGTGGCAAGCTTTCTTGATCCATGAAGGAAGATGCATCTGATGGGGCACAAGATGAATACATTGGGTTGTTTTTTTTACTAAGAAAAACTTGAACTATTTTCAGGCTTGTACATGTATTTTAAAAGATATTAGAAGGAAAAGGCCCTCTTTTGTGGAACTGGTCAAACTAAGGAGTTACAAGAAGATATTGCTTCATTTTCAGGGATTGAAAGCAAAAAAAGGTCAGGAACCACTGTTAAGGGGATAAAAAGGCTAACAGTGTAACATGTCTCTAAATTTCCATCTGCATACTGTAAATGGCAGTTACTTTTGCCATGAATGTTGGCTCTGAAGCTTCTTAGTGAAACTTCTGACCTTAAAGCTGGAATGCCTGGCATTTACTCCGTTGGGGCCAGTCCTCCATTCAACATGTTACCAACCACTAAAGCTACACTACAAGTTTCTTTATCCAGCATTCTCGCTTCGAGCGAACTAGTCTGACCTCCCGGCGCCACTTTATCCTCATAGGACTGATCTTTGTGCATTTCCGCTGGTTTGTTTTTATTATCAGCCTTGTTCACCATATGGTCTCTTCATTCAGTCTCCCCCAGCTTTTCCCTCTGCATCTTATTTTTGTGTGTGTTCAGAGGTCCACCAGCACTCCACAGTTTCCAAGGAAAGTAAACATGGCAACGACAGTTTCAAGGACCTCCATGACCCCTGTCCAAATATCCCGGCTCTCGGTTTTGTGAACAGTTTGTTGGTGTTTCTCCTTTTTTCCTCACGAAAAGAAAAACTAGGGTCCCACTTGCTCGATTAGATTATATAATATATCGAAAGGTAAACAGGAACGAATGTTTGAGTTGTGTAATCCTTCTGTGTTCTTCAACTGAGACAAATGCAGAGTTGTGAGTTTCCATTTGGCCTGGGATGAATAATGTATCTGTGTTGATGCAGCTGGGAAATAAATAACACTTCTGAGAAGAAAAAGCCATGTCTCTTGGATGTTTGATTGCAGTCGTCAAGTGTGAGTAACACAATTACAAACATTTGTCACAAGGGGCTGCTCGGGGAATAAAAATAAATAAATCCACTTAGCCACATTATGTGCCATTGCCTGGTTATAGTATACAATATTAAGTACAAGACTGGTAAAGATCTCCCTGTACTGTAAAAAAGACAACTCAGTAAGACAGGATGTATACAGGTGAGCCATTGAGTTGAATGTTATATTTGTATGTTTGAAAGGTTTGGAAAGAATAGGTTTCAAATTTCAGAGCACAAATAATCTGTGCCTTGTATTTATAGTGGTCCTGCTTGATTGGGTTGAAAGTTAAGTTTAAAGTTCTTTAAATCAAATGTCTTACAGCACTCTGTAACCCTACAATAAAATCCACTATTTCTGTTAATTAAAAAAAACTAAAAATATCATAGTAAATGTTAAGATGATCAACACGCTGAAATAAAGGCGCATAGTCTGACTCAGTGATGCAGAGCATGAGTTTCATCGTCACCATTGTTTTCAATCGGTGATCAGGTGGAACATTTTTAGATGAATGCAGTTCAGAGAGCCATGAACCAAACAGAAATACGTGGCTGAGATGTTAAATAATCAAAGCCCATCTGCAACCAGATGCTCAGAAACCTGGATTCTGTCATGATTATGTAGACGGACTGAAATATCAGATTCTCATCTTCCATGTGAACGTCATATCCCGAATATTAAAACTAAGTGTTGATCCACAAAAGAAGGAACTTTGTGTGAGCAGTACAATTATCACATCTGGATGGGTTCATGTTTGGATAATCAATCTTTTAAGGGAGCTGCAGCCAATTAAAATGTGTAATTACTGAGGGCAACGGGGAAAACACACTTGCCTTATTGTTCTCACATTGTTGGATGAAAATGACCCTGGTCGGCCTCTGGAAAGATCTTAATATAATTTTCCACATCAAAATATCACCATTTATAGAATCTCTGGATTGGTACGTCACAATTCCTCCGATCCCATAAAGAAAATGATTTGACTGAAATGAAGAATTGTCCGTAGCCACCGTCGCTAGCATCTCTGCAGGACTTTTAAGAAAGAGCAGATGCATGATGGGCCAGACTTCCTGTTAAACATGTATTTTGACTGAGGGCAGAGCCCAAACCGGCATTCCTTCTGAGTCGACGTGCTCTTGGAAATATCTGAGATGTTTTTAGACAGAAATCGAGCTCATGATGGAATAAAATGTGAACGAGTTGGGTCATGACACAGCCTTGTGACGCGTGATTGTCCCTGTTTTCAAAGCAGGAGATCCTTGTTTGCCTCTTTATCCTCTAACATACAGAATATCCTATGTGAAGTCTTTTAATACTGTATTTACCAACAACACTTTCAAGCAGGTGAGCTTTAGTTATCCACAGCAGGGCCTCAAATGTTGTATGCCATGTTCCCTAAAACAGATCCATTTAAAAGTCAACTAGGAAGATTGTACACGTTTGTTTTAATTGCGGGATGTAAAATGTGTGAGACAAACAAAAGCTGATTTCACTTGATTAGCACACTGTCAGTGACATTTCTACAGGATTTATAAGGTGTACAATTATATCTTTCTCTCATTTACTACATCTGGATGTGTTTTTGTTTGGTAGCTGCAGCCAACTTAAAGAAACATCAGGATCTGATTGCTTTATTGAGTAACTGAATTGCTGTGTTTGGTAATGAAAACCTGGATATGATAACACATATGTTGAAATGTCACACCAAAATAAGAACGTCTAGTTACATCATGAGTGATCTTGTTATTGCTTGATGGATCGTTTTAATGCATCACAAGTAGTAACGCTATTTTGTCCAGTAAATACCCAAATGTGTGTACCACTTTCAAATAAGGCACCCTGTATAAATGAAGGTTTAAATAATGGCTTTAATAGTTAATACATTATTTACTAATGCATTCCAGACTAGTTATAAGCAATCCATAACAACTTCTGGGTTTCCAGAATGTGGAAACTATATGACTTTTTACACCCTTTGAACCAAAGGGCTGCAGATGATCTGGAACAAAAACAGTTATTAACCTCCCAGTAGCACAACCGACTGATGATTACAGCCCTTATTTAAAGGTTATCTGTGCGATATTCAGAACATTAATGAAACATCAAACAACTATTTGCTATGTAAAGATATAGTGAACAGAATATGAAGTCGCTCTCCCTCTGTGTTCACATGTGAGCGTGCCCGGCTGTCTGTAGCCGACGAGCAGTGATCTTGTGCGACATCAAGTGGTTCAAAATATCATATTGCACCTTTAATGCCCTGCTAGCTTCAACTACAGACCCAGCCTCTTTCTCACTCCCAACTCTTAAAATGCCAATGTTTGGTCAGTACCCTATACCATCGGAAATCAACCCATTGAGGCCCCTTTTAGCGGCTGATGTACAGGGCTTTTAACTAACTCCAATGTATACCCTCCTGGCTTTAGTGGCCAGTAAAACCATGTGATGTATACAATCCATGATATGCTCATGGTGGCTAGTCAAACAAGCACAGGACTTCATCCATGAGAGCGGTGTGTCTGTCCCATACACACTAAATATTGACACAGTCACCTGAGTCGTGAGTTGCTTGTTATGAGTCACTAGAAAGTAAAGTCACCCTACTCTTTTCCTAAACCTTACAAAGTGTTTTTGTTGCCAAGACCTAACTTCCTGTGGAGACGGAAGTTTATTTTGAAAGGAGACTGTGTGTAACGAGCGCACATTTACCTTCTTATACACGTCCTGACAACAGGTTAGAGGGGCACTGACCTGTCGGTATTTGACACGTAGGGTTGTGCGCATGTAAGTTATATCGTCGTGGTCACCGTGACGTCGCCATCTTTTTTTTTTTTTTGCAAGTTGCATCCAGTGTGTCGCTAATTATAGACAAACGCAGAATAAGACATTTTTAGTCAAACAAAAAGGTTACAATTACCTTTCATGAACTGAAAACACGCTGTGAACGGGTCACACAGTCCTAAAATGAAAACGCGGAACAACAGACCGACGCCCTAGTAGCGACCTGTCAATCACAAGATGGCCACTCTCTTCATAGCTGCGTTAGCTCTATTGTACTCCTGATGGGACCACAATTTACTAAATAAACGTCACGTTGAAGAATAATTGAAACTAGCAATTGAGATCATAAACTTGTGTTTACAATGTTTACTGAGGTAATAAATCAAATGAGAAGGGTCATTTTCTCATAGACTTATATTGAGTCGCCCCCTGATGGCTATTAGAAAGAATTCAAGTTTAAGGCACTTTACCACAAGCTTCACTTATCAGAACCAGAGGCTCCCCCCCCCCCCCCCCCCCCCCCCGCTACAGGCGTAATACAAATGGATTATCAACATGTATCAGTGCCTTTTTACCAAATGAAATGATAAATTCCGACCCTATAGTTTGTCGTTTAACTATTGTAACCGAGGGTTTATCTTGCGCCTATACTGTATAATAAAATAACTACACGCTGGTCAGTTAGTTGGCATAAGATGGCAACCACTTTATTCTTGACTCGCTCCTCACTCCAACAACTCCTCCTCTCTTCTCCTTCCGTTTTCCCCTTCACAATAAAAGCCCGTACACAATATAATAGCTTACATATCTCCCCTCCTCCTGAAAGAAACGTCCCCGTTTCTAAACACTCCAAATGCAATAATTGTTTTTCTTCCCAAAACTTAGTAACAACTTGTCTTAATACACAAAGTTGACCACTAGTAAACAGTATACATGTCCCCATCACCCAACTGCACAGCCTCCAGTAAGTATGCCCCGCTAGTCAATGCACATCAGACATATAGCTAAAGCATATGCTGCTAAAATAAGGAAAACATGTTAACAGCATAGTCACACATTCAACACACAAATCAGTTAACGATCATTGAAAAAGTCCCTTAAATATACCGGTGGTCTCACCACGACTAACAGTCCTTTGTGGCTCACTGATGTTGGTAACTAAAACAGTCCCTGTGTCGCCAGCGACCCGTGGCCCCTCAACCCCACAGTCCCTCTGGTGCCCCCTTGTCCTGAAGCTAAGGAGCAGTCAGGAGAAGCCGGGAGGCTGCTGAAGAACCCGCAGGCACAGTGTACAGTTTCAGTCCATCATCATGAGCAACCTGCTCCGGTCCTTGGAGCTCCCGAGAACTGTAGCTCTCTTCAATTACCCGGTCCGCCAACAGGGCCTCCACTAGCCGGTCAATGGATCCGGGTCAGGTCATTATCAGAGTCACCTCCAAGGCTACCTGCCAGCGCCTTCGCGGCTCCTTCACGCCGTCTGGCGCAGCAGGGGAAGCCTCGCTCTCCCCCCAGCAAAGGGCGGCGGTAGGTCGATACTGGCCGTGTTGGCCGCTCTCCGCGCCGCACATCGAAAACCAGAAGTTCTTCGTCGTGCTTCCACATTCTGTCGTTTTTTCTTCTTCTTCTTTTTCCGTAAAAACTAATGTGATGACATTTGAGCTGTCTCCCCGCGTGTTAGCAGTGGCTAACGTTAGCTAACTAGCTCACTTCGGCGAACTACCTTCTACACGAGTCTTGATTTTCTCCCGACGGGTTTCTTAGGCGCAATACAATCCCACTGCTGCCACCAATGTAGCCGAGGGTTTATTTTGCGCATATACTGTATATTAGGGTGACCAGACGTCCTCTTTTTCCCGGACATGTCCTCTTTTCGAGACCTAAAAAAAGCGTCCGGCAGGGATTCCAAAAACGTCCGGGATTTTGCTACGTCGGGGAAAATAGTTATTACCCCCTTACAAGTTTTGGAAATGGTATCTCCCTCACGTTCCACCTTCTTGCGCAAGCTCTGACCGTAGAGAGAACTGTCATTGGTCGACCGATCTCAACGTAAATGTAAGTTCACGGCATGCTACACCCCCCTCCCCCGCGACGAAGTGTCCTCCTCCTCCTCTCTCTCTCTCTCCTGCTCCCCCCCCCCCGGAACGAAGTGTCCTCTTTTTCAAATCTCAAATCTGGTCACCCTACTGTATATTAAAATAACTACACGCTGGTCCGTTAGTTGGCATACGATGGCAACCACCTTCCGTTTCCCCCTTCACAATAAAAGCCCGTACACAATATAATAGCGTACACTATTAGTAAAAAAAACAACAACATTTGTTCCAACTTATTTAGACCTATATACATGGTGCCCATTAAAAAGTAGTGCCCATATTTTACACTATTGTTGTCTTATTTAGTTTGGGTGACTTTTGTTCTGCCTGCTGCCCTGTTTAGTCTGCTGTAATGTTTGAAGCTGATTGTGAAGATACATTTCTGGGAAATAACTGTCACCCAAACGCGATTCAGAGGTGATGATCTAACTGCCTTCCGCGGACTCGTCTGACAGCTCGCTGATTTAAGACATTTGTAGTTTTCTTCCCGACATTATGCTGCTCGTCAGCGTGCGCGCACACTGCACTCCCTTTGCCAAGAACATAGCCGACTTCAGGGAGGCTGGCGCGTGGGGGAGTGAGGAGAGACAGTAATTTTTTCCTCTGGTCCTGAGGGGTCTCCTTCTCTATATAAGGCTCTGTGAGCTGCTCAGGAGTTACACAGCCCCTGTGTGCGTCAGGATCACCGCCAACAAGCAGCAGCCCGGTGCTCTCACAAGGGAATAATACAGCTCTCCAGCGCGCGGAGGAAACTGCGCCGAAATATTCAACTGGATACTTGAGAAAGATAGGTGAGCATTATGATACTTTACTTGCAATGTGTTGCGGTTTAGAATTCAACAACGCGGTATAGCAGGGATTTTACTGGCGATAGGCCCTGATTATTCTCAGTTTTACTTATATCTGTAATGCAAAAATAATATGATAAACCGTGTGCAGATATCGCTAATATTTGTGAATTAAGATAAACATGTATCCCTAAGTCTCTTTTAGTTTTCAATTTGATTTATTTATTCGGTGACAATATGAACTCTGATGATTTCAGTTGTGGGTTACAACGCATGCCATTGTAAAAGTGTTGGCAACACACTGCCAATTCATTGTACAGCTGCAGCTTCACTGAGCAAATGTCAATGGGAGAGCAGGAAAATGAAACGCAAGATTTCAAGTTATCAAGACAATAAAAATCCAACTGTTGTAGGGCCAGCTGTTATAAAACAATATTAACTGGTGTTGTGCCAGTCTTAAAAGGGAATGAAAAAGTGAGCAAGCATCTATGGAAATATATAAATCAGACCATTACATTGTGACATGGGTTGTGTTTATGTTCAACCCTGTGGTAAGGTTGAGAGGAGGTCAGTCCCTCTGCAGATCAGACACGAGCCAGCCAATGGCAGAGAGGGCTCAGTTCCCATAGACACGATGTGGATATGTACCTGTGTCCAAGTCCTCGGCTCTTTCTGTCACTCTGGTATAACATTCATGAGAGCCATGAGAAGGGCCCAGACAGAGAAGCTGCTCGAGGTTCAGTGTGAAAAGGAGGCACGAGGAGAGGAGAAGGGTGTGGTGCCTGATCTGCCGGCTGGCTCACAGTGCCCAGAGCTGGCACAGCATGTTGACACAGAGCCGGTGCCAGACCTCAAGCCGCCTTTTCAGCCAGATGGAAAGAGGTGAAGGGAATCAAGGATGAGAGCAACCAGTGCGAGCTAGAGCTTCTTCTTTTTTTTTCTTCTTCTCTGATCCCACTGATGGACTGCTCTTCTCTCTTTATAAAACTTTGGGACTTTGTGATATTTGGTTTAGCTCTAATCTTCGATGTCATGCTTGCCTTCCAGAGGGAGGTCAGATGCATGGTCAGTTACAAAATATCTCCCCTGGATGGGTCAGGAATAAAGTGTTTTGCGGTTCAGCCGGGTGAAAGCATGTCAACCTGAACTCAGGTCTCCCTCATCAGTGTCTTCACCTACTGCTCAGTTTGGTAAGAACATATAGTCTGAGTCAGGAGACGAGGAGAGGTAGAATTTCTCTCATTATAATTAAGGTGCATTGAGCCCAAAGTCACTCAGATTTACTGATGAAGCTAAAAATGCTCTTTATAACAGGTACTATTAAAGCCATATTATTATTAGGCAGAAAGGCTCTTTAAAGAACTTAAACAATGCAACAATCAGACAGTAAAGGTTCAGTAATGAATGCTTAAATTAATTTATCTTTTCGATACAGAAGCTAACTGGTTGCTTAATTGTGGTACAGTTTATATGCTATTTTTGGGTTCATGGGAAAATAATTTACGCTGTTCAAAATAAATTAGATTCATATTAAATGTTGTTCACTATACATTCAAATGTTGGGGTCTGGTCATTCTCAGAATGATAATGTAACAATATGATGTCACAATATATTAACAGTATCCTAATGTAGTCAGTTCTGGGTGGTCCAATATATTGCTAGACAATCATTTATGGTGCACCACAGTATATTGTAGAGACAGAGCAAAACATAGCTCTTAAATTGCGATAGTAACTTATAATAACAATATCATTTTCAAATACAACATCACCCATACAGCCTCAAAATGACCAGACACATATACTTACATATACACTCAAAGTCCGTTACAACTCGGTGTTCTGGATTAAAATCAAGGCAGAGTTACTGAGATCGCCAAAAAAGCTCTAAAACCCTCAACCCTCAAGCTCAGGGCTCCACTAATGCAGCGTAATGGTGAGTTGTATCTTTATGCACTTTATAATTGTCTTTATGCCGGTCGTATTACGTCATATTTATTACGTCATATTTTGCGCCCACACCGTGAAGGCCGGTCCGCGAAAATATTGTCTGACACAAAACCGGTCCATGGCTCTAAAAAGGTTTTGGGCCGCTGCATTAGAGTATTGCTCTATAGCCCACAGTGGATCCCCCCGCCCGCTCCACCCGGGAGACCCAGAGGCGACGCCCCCCCCCCACAAGCAGGGGCGCCCGCAGCCGCAGGGGGCGCCAACCTGCCAATTCCCCACACAGTGATATGATAGATGATTTTTTTTAAGTGGTAAGTGGTAAGTGGTCGTGCCGCCCCCCACGTGACATGAAAAAGTGCCGCCCCGGGCGGCTGCCCGGTTCGCCCATGCCCAAAACCGCCACTGTATACACTTATTGCATGGCTGTTGCATTGGATGGCATAATATTCTATTGATGTTCCTGATCAGAGTTTATATGCACCAACCACAAACTGGCAAAAGGCTGAACTGACCGAAAGCAGAACATCTGAGAATAAAAAGTTCAGGGAGGACTTTCAGTTCACTTTGCCTCATCATCATGAGAGACTGTGTGCCAGTAAACAAGATGAAAAGTGAAAGAATTAAGAATTGAACATTTCCACATCAATATTTTATCCCAGCCCCAATAAATGTACAACTTGTTTATAGAAAAAGACTCCCACGTTAGTTTAGTAATCTGTACTCTGCTTTATTGACTCTAGCAGTAGGGAACGACTCATTAAATATTTCCTCTCTGCAGGTTGTGTCTGGGACTTTAAACACAATTTGCCTGTCTACTGCAGTCTGAAAGTTCAACCCAGACAGCTGAAGTGTCAGAATGACCTGCGCTGCCATGACCTGGATCCCTGTCCTCTCCCTCTTGCTGTTGTGCGTCGGTGACTCAGCTTCCCTCTTCCTGCCCGACTCCAATGAGCTCAGGCAGCTGCTGAGCCGCTACGAGGAGGCAGCGAACCAGAACAGCCCGAGCAACACAGCTGGCAATAGGACCCGACGTGCCATCCGCTGGTCGGACCGTGAGGAGATCCTCCAGCTACACAACAAGCTGAGGGGCTCTGTTTACCCCACTGCCTCAAACATGGAGTACATGGTGAGACAAGTCCCATTACCCTGATTACCTATTTCGCGATTATTCTGAACGATGATTCAAATGTATCAACTGTAATCTTAAGCTTTACCATACAAAGAAATTCAATTCAATGTGTCAGCAACCTCTGAAATGAGGCTGTGATTAGAGTTTAAAGTGGAATTCTGCCTAGAAAAGCACTGTTGGTGTAATAAAAACAACCTTTTCTCTCTGCTGGAAACATGCAGTCATGATGGCAAGCTGTTGCCAGCCTGCTGTGCTGCTCTTTTACAAGGAGGATAATAAGCCTGACTCTGTCCGACCTGCAAGCAGCTCAGCGCTGGAGAAGAAAGGAGAGTGGGGGCTGGGTCAAAGGAAAACAGCGAGAATTTGGCTAGAAAGGGAAAATCCTGGGACAACGTGGCACATCAATGAGTAAAGTAGAAGAGGGATTATTGTTGAGACACACAGGAGGTTACAGAAAGCCACGAGGTCCATAAAGTTGAGAGAAGCAGTGTCTCTGGAGTGTGGTTACAGCAGGAAAGGAAAGTGTCTGAAGATTTACTCTGCCCAGTGCTCTCTCAAATACCAGCGAACAGGCCGTGTGTGTTAGTGTTAGTGAACGGGTGTTCGGGGTTACAGTGGTGTCTGCGTGTGCATGTTTTAGCGACCACCAAAAGGCTGGAAATTTACTGAAGTTATGTGCTTTGAGGGGCCGTGCTGTATGCAGTCCTCCCTCCCTTCACAGCGCCCCATCCACTGAGAGAGTCAGGTGTCTTCTCCGCTTTCCACCCTGCTCTCTCCACCGCTGTAAAGAAACCCAATGTGGAAATGTGGATAATTCAGCTGTGATTGCTGGAGATTTGTAGTGGACCAGGGCCAAGCGCCAGCTGCCCCACTCAAATGTCACCGTCAAAGGTTAATGTTGTACTTGTATCCAGCTCAGTTTCAGCCCACTGGGAAGGAAGGAAGTGCAGAAGTAGAGGTCTTTAACAAGTTGTGGTTAGGTATCTACTGAACAAGATGTGGGTTATAATGCTTTATATTGTAGCAGAGGCAGCAGGTGAATGTCGCAAAGTCTTCTTATTGCCGTCTAAAAGAAGTGAATTCCTTCTGACAAACTGTATGTTTTACTTTACGTGTCCAGGTTTGGGATGACGAGTTGGAGCGGTCTGCCACTCATTGGGCCGAGCAGTGCCAGTGGGACCATGGGCCACATGACCTGCTCATGTCTATTGGACAAAACCTGGCTGTTCACTGGGGAAGGTGAGATGCAATAACACACATAGTCAGTCAGCTATAGTCTGTGTTTTTCAAGAATACACATGTATATGTACCACTTTCTCATAAGACACCAAAAAGGGTTTACAAATTCTATCTACAAGCTTTATTATTGGTTAATCATGTATTAATGCTTTGTACATAAGTTACAACACATTTATAAGACCCAAGTCCCCATGACTGCTGTTTTTTACTGCAGGAAGAAATGTTGTAAATTCATTATAAGATGTGTAATATATTGCTAATTAATAGATTATTGTCCAGGTCCTCTGTAGCCCTTTTGTAGAAGGTGATATTGGGATGGGGAACATGGTAAACATAGTACCTGCTCAGCATCTGCATTTTAGGATTTTCAATAAATCTATGTTGACTTAACATTTAGCTCAAAGCACCGTTTTCCCTATGTACAGCCTTACAGAGTCGATGGCCTGACTGTGGACTCTTGTGGACTTTCTGTACTTTTCAGTTTTCTTTTTAGTTAATTTAGAGTTGTTATGTCACATAATCAACAGGTCATACAGATTTTCTACGTACTTCTTTTTAAAATTACCATCAGTATTGTCTGAGATTGATGAGTGATGATCCTTGATGTTTGTGTGAGTGTGTGTGTGTCCGAGTAGACACCAGACACAGGAGACCTCTGTGCATGGCAGTGTATGTCTATCACAGCAGGTGCCCTTGCAGGAATCTGCTCCCATTCTCACAGCCCTTTTCTTCCTGTGCCAGCAAACCCTGATGTGGAGTCTTTTTTTTCCACTCCCCCTCTACTCTTTCATTTAGAAGCTCAACACTTTTCAATACCGTAAAAAGAGATGTTTATAACAAGAGCATGAACAGATTTGTTGGGCTGTGGAGCCATGTTTACACTTTGCTCTGATTAATTTTTTTTCAAGCTGATTTGATTTCCCCTGTTAAGGAGGGGGAACAGACTGTTGTTCTGTGTGCCAGGTCAAATTCAGATTCATCATTTCAGGCCTGAAGGGAGGAGGAGGAAGGGCAGCGAGGTTCATGCAGTGATTCTCAAGTCTAGCCAAAGCACCTGGCAGCTCTCAGATATTTCCCTTTTGCCCCTGGTACCTGGCCGGCTTGTGACTGAGCCTACTGTTTCTCTCTGTGTGTCTGTCTCTGTGTGTGTGTGTGTGTGTGTGTGTGTGTGTGTGTGTGTGTGTGTGTGTGTGTGTGTGTGTGTGTGCGCGCACTTGGGTCCTACAGATACCGCTCTCCTGCCTACCATGTCCAGGTCTGGTACGATGAAGTGAAAGACTACACCTATCCCTACCCACAGGAGTGCAATCCTTGGTGTCCAGAACGCTGCTCAGGGCCTATGTGCACCCATTACACCCAGGTGAGATGAATAAGAAAAGAAAACAGAGCAGGGCTTCAATCAAAATCTTTGGTAAATCGGTGGAGTATTCCTATAACTACGCACTTGGCAGTAGGGATGTCCTGAGAACCTCCAAAATCATGGTCGGACTCCAACAGTGTTCCGTCATGATAGAAAAATGTCCCTGATAATGCTACATTGTGGACAACAAATTAGCGTTGAAATCAGCAGGAGAGCAAGCAATATTAGCTGTTAGCACTCGGTGGGCAGCACAGTCCAGCTTAGTTGAATAACAAAGCTCACAGCTAACGTTGACAGAGGTTAAATTGAGTTACATTATGATGCGTTCAAGCTCTATTCAGTGAAAATTATTGTTGGGCGAGGGTAAATAACATTATTTAGATTTCTGGTATGGCGATATCCCTACTGCAGTGAGTTGTACAGCTTACTCTCAAATCGATCAGTTACTGCATAAAGCTGAAAAGTTGCCGTGTGTTCTGTGCTATTTTAGGTTGAAATATATTTTTCAAATTCCTTTTGAAGCGTACACTGTAATGTCTCCTATATGTATAATCAAATCTGTTTAGTATCAGGCCATGTGCCTTCTTTTATCTGTAATATGGAGCATATGTCACTGTGGGATACAACATGGGATACAACATGTGGTGTGCACCCTGTATGATATGTATTGGCCCAGTTGTGGAGGGACTGAGGGATTACATGATGTGCATGGATATAGTAACTTGTAAACAGTGAAGGATGAAGTGAAGTCACAAGTAATGGACAGAGAGAAGAGTTGAAGAGTGGATGAGAACATGAAGAAATCAATCAAAAGGAAACAGAAATGGGTGAGCTGGCCACCTCTTCCCTTAGACTTTACTTTGTAGCTGCTGGGATGAGTTTACAGAAACATCCAGAGTCCTCCCCTCTGTCTATGCCCTGAAACCGGATCACTGCCATCTGGTAGTCATTTTCAGACACACCAGACACCACTCACTGCTTGACCTGGATTATTCAGAAGATGCTGCAGGAGACAGTGCCACATCTGAGCATCATCACCTTTTCTCTATCCTTCATTTGCTGGAAGTGCTGATGTATCTGCAGTCCAGGTAACCATACTCCATAACTACCTCTGTGGGGAAATGCTAGACCCTCTGGAGTTAGAGTACAGATTGAGTTTAACTACCAGCACTCAGCACAAATCAGTCTGTGTGCTGACTCACTGCTTCCAGTGGCTTCTAACTGTACCAGGGAAAAGATGAACATTCCTGAGCAGGGAGAGTGCATATGTTTCAGAGTTTGGGAGGAAAGTAGGGAGGAGTTATGGAACAAGCTGTGTTGTATTCCCCATCAAATGGCACATCATTCATCTTGAACACCCCTGTAGCAGCTTTCCATTTAATTTGCTTTTTAATTGACCTTAGACTGTTTTGAGCCTAGGCTGACTTCTGTTTCTTCAAAGTTAAGATATTAAGAACTGCCAGTTTTATCCACTTCTATCAGTGTGATGAAAAGGATCATGATTGTGTCACAGAGTTCAAACGGGGTTCATCCACCCAACGTCCATCCCACTGGGGCAGACTAACAGACCAAGTCCCAGGGACCCCATTAATCGCGACTGTCAATCTGGAATGACTGATGGAACAATGGGCTACAAGTTCAGCTTACTCTGCGGTGTCTGTTAATTGCAGTTGTTCATCCTAACTTTGACTATTCTTTCATTTCCCTCTTTATAGCTGGTCTGGGCAACCACGAGCCGAGTGGGCTGTGCTGTGCACGTCTGTCCAACTATGAATGTGTGGGGAGAAACATGGGAGAACTCTGTTTACCTTGTGTGCAACTATTCCCCAAAGTAAGATCAGTTTTCCTCCACTGTTCATCAACACCTCTGCTCTTTTGTCCCTGTGTTTACATTCTTCCGGTAAACCCTAATATAGCGGCTCTACATATATGTAGCACATATTGTCCAATACGTGTGTATGACATATTGGAGCCATTAAAATTCCTCCAGAATTCAGAATAGAAAAATAATAATGTAGGGAAAGAAAAATAAGAGCAGAGCAGATGCTTTTTTTTCCAGACAACTCTCAGGATGTAATTGCCTGAGAGACAACGGGTGTTTTCATTAGTTTGTGGGATTAATGACCATTAGCAGTGTTGACAATGGACAAAGAGCGCTGAGGTAATTTCAAGGCCATGAGCCCAGTGACGCTTGACTGATGATTCAGTTTCACCTTCAAGCTGTCCACTGTTCACTTCTGCAGGGGCAACTGGATCGGCGAGGCTCCATACCAGCATGGCCGCCCTTGTTCCCATTGCCCTCCCAGCTATGGAGGAGGATGTAGGAATAACCAGTGCTACAAAGGTGATCAAACCCACATGGTTTTCATTCAAAGATGTTAACATTTTACATGTTACCAACCTGAGGCCTGATCTATTTTTCCATCTAAAGACTCTCAGCGCTCAGAGACGGAGGACATGAATGAAGTGGAGAAGCCTCAGGTTCCACTGCCACCTCGTACCACCGCCAAACCTGCCCCCAAACCTAGACCGTCTGCTCCCAAAAAATCAGCATCCAAACCCTCTGCTCCTAAACCCACCACACCAAGGACGCCATCTTCAAAGACTCCTAGCAACACCTTTCTTGGTAGCTGCAGGAATTATTGAAAATAACCATAAACATTTATGTTTTGTACATTTCTTCACTAATTTATGATGGTATTCTTGCAGCTCAACACATCAAGTGTGAGACTAGACTGCGAGATAAGTGTAGAGGCGCTACCTGCAACAGGTAAAGTTATTTTTTGGGATGTGCACAAAATATCTCTTATTTATTCTGATATATTATAAACTTCCTTCGCAATTTCAACTCACTCTTGTCTCCATCTCATTTTCTAACTTTGCAGATATACATGTCCTGCTAATTGTCTGAATAAGAAAGGGAAAGTTTTGGGAACTCTCTTTTATGATGTGGTGAGTATGTCCAACATGAAACAAACATCTTGCATCATTTATACTGCAAACTGATATTTGTTCATTTTTTGGGGTATTGTTTCAGCAATCAAGTATTTGCCGTGCTGCTATTCATTTTGGTGTCATTGACAACAACGGAGGAGTGGTTGACATTACAAGGATGGACAAGCTTCCATTCTTTGTCAAAGCCACTAAGAATGGCATTGAGTCCTCCAGGTACAGAGATGTTGGGCCTGATTTTCCCAAATAGGTTGCTATTTTCTGATTCACATTTGTCTGCCTATATCAGGGGTGTCCAAACTTTTTTCACCAAGGGCCACAAACAGAAAAATATACGAAAGTCTGGGCCGCTCAGGTGAGGTATATCGCAAAATGAATCAAATGAGGTAAATTATGCATATATATATATATATATATATATATATATATTCTTTTTTTTAAAATATATAATATATATATTATATTAAAACAATAACATCAGAGGAAGCCTGGCCATTTCCAAGCTCCAGTAGAAGTCGGGTAGAGAGAGAAACTGAAGCTGATTCTTCAGAGAATCATCACTGCATCTCCATCAGTTCTAGTTCAGACTCTCTTCACTTCTTCTGCATCATCAGGAAGGGAGTCGAGAACAACTTGATTTATTTCTCAATGCAGAAAGATCTTGGAAGCGCTGACTGAGGTCTGTCATGAGATGTGATGACAGACACATATTTCCCCTTTTTAGCAGAAAGGTTGACCTCTGGAAAAGCTACTTTGATTTCAGACAGCGTATGGAGTAGTTGTGTCTCAGAGAGACGAAGCTTCACACAGAACAGGTTCATGTGTGCGAGAGGGTGTGCTACTACCGGTTCTTTGCCTTGCAGGCTCTTGTTCAGCGCGAGATGATGATAAGATCAACTAGAGGCCAGGTCTGCCAACCATAGTGTGTCACTCAGCTCATGAAGAGGTCGTCCTTCTCTTTCAAAAACTGGTCAGCGCAACGCTGCAGCGTTTTATTCCCTGAGGTCAGACTCAGGGAATAAAACCCTGAGAGGTCAGACTCAGGGATAAAACGCTGCTGCGCGGAGCTGCGCCGGAGCAGCGCACTTCAGAGAGAGAGAGAGAGAGAGAGAGAGAGAGAGAGAGGAGGTCCGTGTTCAGCTCCTTTAAGTTAGCTGACAAGTCTTCTGCTCTGTGTTATGAAGTCTCGTCTGAGAGGTTTTTGTGTCGCGCTGTGAGCTGAGCGACCTCGTAGCTGTTAGTGGGGCATTTTCTCGTGTTTTGTTCGGACGGCAAAAATGTGATTATTGAGCTAGCAGGCTAGCTGCTGTTTGCTTGACTTTCTCTCCATTATATTTTTAGAATCTGCCGCGGGCCGTAGTTTGGACACCCCTGGCCTATATGATTCACATCTTGTGCAATAGTATAATTTCCTGGAAACAGTTTGCTTTCCTAATTTCTAACCACCGTGATGTGTTTTACAGTAAATATAAACCCGGTAATGCCTTTGTGGTGGCCAAAGTGGAAGGTAAGTGAGGCCCAGTTTTTAGGAAGAGCTTTGAGTCATGGTTATGTTTAAAATCAGTCAGCCAACATATATTAGGTGTATTACTTGTTTTCTTCTTCTCTCTGTGACAGAAATGACTGCTGACTGCTACACCACAGTGGCTGAAATCTGCCCTTTCAAAAAGCCCTACTCACACTGTCCAAGGTGCCTCTTCACATCCACCATCGTATCATTCTCTAAAGCATATGATTAGCCAACTAAAGGTTCTGCTTTACAGTTACTCCTCCTGGGGGCACCCATAAGTGATATCCTTATATCTCCTTACAACATTATTATACTGTGTGATAAACAATGTAAAACCTTCTAGGGCGTATACATGCTAAATAGAAAGTAATGTGACCCTTATCTGTTGCTGCAAATCTATACTTATCTCCAATTTGTTTCTCAGGATCTTCTGTCCGGCCAACTGCAAGACTCAGCCTTCCTATTGGTCGCCTGTAATTGGAAACAACATCTACACAGATGTAAGTTAAACACTGTTCTGGATCTGCATGTTCTGAAAGACCTTGATCGTGAATCATGAATGTATTTTTATTCATTACGGTGTTATTAGTTCAGACAGAATTAAATATAAATCTGGATCTGCAGCAGGGTTAATTTGGAGCGACTTTGCAGGCTTTGTAATGCATGGGAAGACATTACCCAGGATGGGGCCGCACCACTCAGAGGCTTATACAAGTGTATTTGTCGGGCGAAGTGCTTGTGTTTTAGAGATAGAAGACAGGAATGGTTTCATGACAATGGTTTCCATCATCCCTCTGAAGTCCCCAAAATCATGTTCACAGTAGATTAGTCAGTTTTTACAGTCACATTTAGTCGATATAGTCTTAAATGGTGTATTACCTTGGAAACCGACCTTAGATGGCGTCCGGCTAACCACAAATCACAGCTCTCCGGAGATTGTGACCCTCTAACAGCGGTCACAGAATAAGGCAGCAGTGTGGCTCATAGCAAATGTGCCCAGGAAAGGTTGCAATCTCAGGCACACAAATGTGTTTCTTCAATGGCGTAGAAGCTGGATGTTGGTTAGGAATGAGACATAAACCATCTGGTGAGGAGTGTTGTAGGGGTGTATGGACAGTGTGATTTGTGTTTGGACTAGAAATGAATGATTCTGCTCCAGCCGGTTGTTGTTAAGAGCTTACAGTCTGTTGCGCTGGCTCCGACTATGAAACAAATGCTTGCTTGCTTGCGCGTGAATTACTGCAATATATTTTGTGCTGTGTTTGATAATAAAGGAATTGAAAATATATTAATGTTGTGTAAAAGGCTGTAAAGGTTGTTCTCCTCTTTGCCACATGTTATCCCCACAGAGCTCCAGTATCTGTAAAGCAGCTATCCATGCAGGGGTAATCAAAGCAGATGGTGGTTTGGTGGATGTTCTGCCACTGGACAAGAGAAAGAACTATGCTGGAGTCCTGAAAAATGGCATCCAGTCTGAGAGGTACTACTATTTATTTTAACTGTAATTATCTTTCCCAGATGAGGTTTGTTGTACAATAACAAAAGGTACAAAGATAAATGGCATAAATTACCATAGTGACATTAGAGATAGTCTGTGTTGGCTATTCAAAAGATGCTTTTTTTTAAAATTTGTATCTGAAAATGAGAATAGGCATTAATGTTTAGACATGGCGTGTGGCAGCTTTCATCAACAAACAACCATTTGACAGCTGCAAAACTGCAAAGCCTCCTTAGCTGTGATGAAAGCTTGGGGAAGTGTGGGAATTTGTTATCGCTAGTAAGACATGTCCAAACATCTTATAAATCTGCCACTGTTGCAGGTTGAGGAGTGTAACATCTGCTAAAGTCTCATAGGAGTCAGTAGTATGTTTAGTTTGATGATTAGGATTCCGGAATAATGGCATTATATTTTCCCAAACCGCAAGCAAGGTCTCTCAAACTGAATTACTTTTTTTTTTTTTTTTTTACGCAAGGTCAGCAAACTGACTGCACTAAATGGCATGATAAAATTATAAATACAAAATGATAAAGCTAACAGGAGAGTCAAGTCTGCACACGACCACAGAGTCCTAAGAAGATGTCTAATTAGGCAAGATTGAGAACACCTGTTTGGGTGGCTAGTTGGTGTGTAGGGGCTTTGAACTGCCTTCAATGGACACAACACCAAACCTATTTAAATTAATAAACAAATTTGAGATGTGGCCAATCAGAACGGTCCGGAACCAGATCTCCAGGTTTAAATATGGTAATAATAATCATGTGGGGTAAGTGCTAAAGGTGTTTTAAGAATATCTAATTAAAGTCAGTTTAAAACTGAATATGTTAGAGGTTATATAATGGGTAAATATGTGTAGATAATATTTATCTGATCTCAGCTCAGGCTTTAATATTTGACCCATGGGAGTGTGGTAAAGAAAACCTTGAGATACAAATAAAATGAAAACATGGAGCTTGTTGTAAAATTAGACATGTGAATTTGACAAAAGTATCTATGATATGCCTGAGAAGGTGCTTTTATTCGCTATACAATACCTTGATTCATGTCTCCTGTAATACTGCATGTCGTGAGTTCCCTGCATGCACACCATGTCTCTCACATCACTCTTATGGCTGTGGCCGGCTACAGCGGACTACGCTGAGGCAAGGAAGCCCATGTGGGAAGTCCTGCTGGCATGTGGGGTTGTAAGAGTAATGGTGTGGTTTGGTGTGTGGATGGGCCACACATGGGATCTTTGCTTACTTTACTCAGGCATTTCAATGGAGTGTGCTAAGTGCTGAGTGGCCAAAATAATCCAAGACTGACTACTATGAAATCCAATGCATAACTGCGAAGGCCCTACTCAGGGCACTGGGATAGGAGGTCAATAAACGGCTGAGAGAAAGTCCGTGCCATGTGCCAACATCATGGCAGGGTGGCCAGTTTGGACTGGACTCTGTTGCTGGGGAAGTAATCACAGCCTATCGGATTACTCGAGGATGGAAATGCTGTCAGCCACTTAGTCAGTGATTTCCTATACGGACAATTATCCGTGATCTGATACCAATCGCACAGGCCCATCATGATTATTGATCATGGCAGAGCTTCAAGGTCTCTCCACCAGTGAACTAATTATAAAGTCATCAAGTTTAACACATGTGGTTGCTTTAAAAAGGTCAGACTCATATATATACGGCAACTATGAGTCATACTGCCAACATGCCATCTGCTGTGAACACCATGATTGTGTACTTTTCAATGTACTTGGCTGCGGGCAGTACCTGGACAATACTAAAAAGCAGACTTCCAAGTATCACAAAAACAAATGCAAAAAGATGTATTTATTTGACTCCCAGGGCAATTCTACATGTCTATTTACTCGTCACAGGGACTACTACTCTGATTGTGAACACAGTTATATAATGTCATCTTTAGTTTTAGAGGAGGATTTCCAAAGTTTGAGAGTCGAATTCACAGAAGGATTGCGTAGCTTTTGCAGCTGCTAAACCTGCACAGATAAGACACAAATAAACTGTAATTGTCAAAGCACCCTCAAAGGGCAAAATGCACCCCAACTGCGCTGCCAAGGAAATAGTGTCTCGGTGCTCCCGTGCTCTGTAAATTCAGTTATATGCATACATTTAGCGCAACATTTGCCCCTTTCTATGCAAATTAGCCTTATTGCGAAAACAGTTTCACAACAATTCACAAAGATCAACGCTAATAGCCTCACGCAGTTACAGTGAAATTATTAGCGTCTTCAGAGAGTTGGTGGTAACAGAATTTAACGGTGTCAAACCCAGACCTCTTTCAGTTTAAAAGGTGTGAAAACAAACGGACTGGGACATTAAATCCAAAATTCGGTTTCTCTCTGTCTCGTTTTGTTAATCGGACCTTGAGGCGGGGGAAAAGACAGCAGTTGCAAGTTATGTGCAACTCATGGTGCCATCAGCAGCCGCAATCCATTCTTTTGGAATTCCTCTGTAAGACTTTAGTTAACCCTGATGATGTCATCAGTGTCTAAGAAGTATGCATTAAGGATCCAGTGTAAAAACTGGGGATTGAATTCAGGATAACTCTGCCTTTGCTGCTTCAATTTGGATCATTCCTCCAATCCATTTCTCACAATTCCCCACCTTTAATGGAGGTTATGTACAAACTTGCTGGAGTGCCCTGTGTTGCATGTGTATTTGTGGTTACCAAATTTAACATGTTTTCTGTATTGTCTGTTTGCAGCAAGAGCAACACAGAGGGAGGCTCTTTCCGAGTCTTGGCTGTGAGGGAGTGAGACTTCTGATCAGAATGTCAGAGACCAACAGAGTCACATCAGCTGCTCTTGAAGAGCAGGAAGTGCCCACAGGTTGGATACCATGGCTGTTCATCGGTCTCTGGGCCTTCAGTGGAAACAGAAAGTCCCAGCAGATTCATAAACAATAGCCACCCAGTAAAAGTTGTTCAATATTTTGATGGAACTTTCTTTTACTCCAGATATAGATATTTCTACATAGTTACTTAATCTGTGAATACAGAATGTTTTTACATATTATGATGCTTTGAACAGCTGGTGCTGGAAGTTTTGATTTAGACATGTTTTGTGTTTACATTGATGTTCCTATTACAAATTCAGATTGGTTTTCTTACACAGGAATGTATACTGATCACACTGTATTTAATCATTGTGTACAGAATTTATGATATTTTGTTTGTTTTAAAAATAGAGTACCATATGTTAACATTATGATTCGGATTTAGATTTAATTTCATTGCCTTTTTCTGCTCACCTGGGTAGTCTTTGCTTTTTACTCTTGAAGATTTGGCCTGTGAAACCAAATCTATGTCTAAATTGTATTTATAAGTTAAGTGTTGATGTTTTGTTTGCTGGGTAAACCAGAACTTGTCAAGCAGATGCAAAAGGGGAGGAAATAGTGAGGTAATCGGAAGTATATACAGGAAGCAGCAGGCTGTACATAGATTATGTTTCCTTAAGAAGACTGGTGTCACATCCAGTGCCAGACATGTGCAGGTGATTTAGTGAAGGTGTTACATTACTAGGTTCAATAAGTAGTATATGGTATCTGCAGATGGCGCCTCAGAATGGTGGCAATATTGTACATGTATTAAATAACAACTGCAGACAGTAAACATGTTAAAGATAATACGCAGTCATTTGTCATTTCATATTTATTATTGCTTAGTGCTTCTCTCATTTCCTCATCTCTCTTGTTTCTGTAAGATTTATGAAAATGCTAAATTTGTCCCCTCCCCACTTAAGACAGATGAATGTGTCACATGTTTCAGGTCAGAGAGTTTTATGTGTCAACACTACCCCATATCTTGAGGTGTGTGAATGTGTTAAAATAATCTCATCATGAAACTGCAGTTTTTTCACTTTGGAACAATTTACACTGCAGTCTAGGCGTGATACCGACACCTGTAATGTCTATCATTATACTGGCCATTACTTCAGGACTGATTTTAATACTTTTCTCGTTAATTCGAAAAAACTAAACTTTTTTTACACTTGTCTTGACATAGGTCTCTACAGTATTTCTGCTGTGTCTCTTAATGCACAGAAAATAAATACATTTTAGCATAGTAAACATCTGCCATGTAAACTAATTAAACAGATTGACAGTCCAATTTGTACTTCAGGACTGTTGTACTGATACGTATTGTCACTATCTGTTTGTTTCCTTTAGGATGCAAAACATGCAAACAGAGTGTTTCAAAGTACAAGACAAGGCTGTAAATATATCACAAATACCTGGCCAAGAAAAAGAATCTCTATTTCTTTATTCTACCTCAGTCCTATTGCTAAGCTCGGCATTGAAGTCTTTTCTATATGGGAATCTTTATGGGAAATGTTAAAGGTTTTGTAAAGTTATGGGAACTGTAAATACTATTTTTTTTCTGTTTTTGAATAATCCTTAATAAGTAAGATATAATTAAAATGTTTAAATGTATTTTACTTGTCTTGTTTTTATACAGCTGTAGGATGGGTTCTATATTTTTTGCACAACTTGAAAATAAAGTATGACATACAAATGCTACAACACCTGTGTCTGTTTCAGTAAAAGATGTGTCCAGTGGGTACATGATTATTTTGTGCATTTTGCACATCCTTTGGGCTACAGTGGCATTTTGAGATAATCAACTGATTATTGTGAATGAGGTTTGGTAACAGTGTTTGATGGTTCTATTATACTTCAGTTATGTTCTGCCGATTGAACATAGGTGGAGAGGGGACCGCCTTGGTACGTTTAGCACACCCTAATCAAACAAATCAAGTCACCAGGATATAATGTGGGTGACTGGCTCAGTGGTGAGCAGGGTCGTCCTTCAATCAGAGGATCGGCGGTTCGATCCCTGGCACTCCTAGCCCATGTCGATGTGTCCTTGAGCAAGACACTTAACCCTAAATTGCTCCCGTAGCTGCGCCTACGGTGTATGAATGGTTGATAATCTGATGGGGCACCTTGCATGGTAGCTCCTCTCATCAGTGTGTGAATGGGTGAATGATGTCATGTAGTGTTAAAGCACTTTGAGTGGTCGGAAGACTATACAAGTACGGGTCCAGTTACCATTACCATAATCTCATGGATCATCAAAAGTCAAAGAGTCATTTTTAATTGTCGTCTACAGTAACAAACATATAGCTAAAACATCCCACGTGGATGACTGTATCCTCAGGGTAGTGAGTGACATATTATGAGAACAACTATGTAACTGTTATATGATCTCACAACTTTATTAAATCTACTTTGACCAGCGCGTCAAGGCTAATCTGTACTTCATGCTTTATGAATTACCTTTTGACCCAGGCCACCCAAGAGTTGTCCGTTATCTTTGGAAGAACATCTCTAACCATATTCATAACCGGGCTCTGCTTCATGCCGAGTGAAGTGGAACAATACATTTAAGCAATCGCTTTTACACAAGGACCACATACGTCATCTGACAATATGGCTTGAGTTTGTGGTGGAATTATTTCAGAAGAAAGAAAGAAACAAATTTCACATTTCACACTCCGGGCTGTTCTCATTTGTCACTTTACAGATGTTTGGGACAAGCTCACTGAGATGATTAGATCACTGTATACGTGCCATTAATGAATGAGAACGGGGCAGAGACATTGGAAGAGGAAAGGAGAGAGAAGACCATAGAAACTTTGTAAGCACTAATAATTCTTCAAACCTCCAGGGCTTTTATTTGAGGCAGATGTTCGGTTTCAGTTAAGCCCTGGTTGGACAAGGCCCTGGCCACTTTACTGATAAACAACTGCAACTGGCTTGTGTGATGACTATTTAACTCCCATTGTCCATGGAGAAAAATATTTCTACTCACTCTATAAATCCCCAGACTCCTCAGAGAACCAACTCGTTCCAACTTTTTTGTCCTTAAATGTGCTTTGCACAACATATTGTATTGGTTGTACAACAATTGCATCTCATAGGACTCAAAGGGTAGCAGTGGTTTTATTTGTTTTTCCTTCTTGTCGTTAAAGTATATTAAATGTCAAAACTCTTTTGGCTGCACTGGTGATAAGTCCATTATTATTGCAGGTCTGTCAGAAGAAACAAACTGAATATGAATAGATTGACACATGTTTCCAACTATCTACAAAACGTAATGGGCATGGAAGTATATGTCTTTAGTGATCTGGGCTCTGACTAAGATCCAAGACATGACTTTGAGAGCCACACTATAGCTTCATTGACCATCTGCCACGTGTAAAGAGTCTTGAGTTCAAAGGGAAGGAAGGTAAAACTGTCTGGCAGAGCTTTGGTGAGCGAGCATTGTTCGAGCATTTCTGCAGCTTTTCATTTTGGGTGTAAATTTAGTATAACATCTTATTATTATCCTGAGTGATAAGAAGTAATAGTTCATTGGGATGCTTTGACTTACCCTGGTGTCCTTTGTGTGGGGGAGTTTTTTCTGATCCAATGTGAGGTCCCGGGACAGGGATGTTATGTGTACAGATTGTAAAGCCCTCCGAGCAAATTTGTATTTGTGATTTTGCGCTATACAAAATAAACTGAATTGAATTGAATCCCAGTCCCCTATATAGGTTATGATTTCTTATATTTTTCAGTATTTGTCTCATTTCCTGTTATATTTTGGGCCCTTACCTGTTGTCTCTCAGTTTGAGTCTTTACTTCCTGCGTGTGTTTTCCACCTGTGTGATTACCTGCCCTGCCTTGATTGGTTTCACCTGGTCCTGATTACCCATACTCCCTTGTGTATTTACTCTGTGGGTGCATCCCAAGTCTCTAAATTGCATCCCCGTTTCCCTCACTTGCGTCCTTTCCTTGCGTCTTAGTCCCTCCCACCAGGGATGTATGGAGAGACGCAAGGAAACCAAGCAAGGAGAGAAGACACGAGGAAACATGTTTTAAGAGACATGAGACGTCCTTTCCTCTGAAGCATCACGTGAAACGACGTCGGTTTCTGATGTCAGTCGGCTTTAACATCTGACGGAGTTTTGTCTGTACATGATCAGTGTAATGGAGTTGTTTTTAGCGAACATTCCAATAAAAATGCACTTCAAATATCAAAATGATAATAAATGATCATATAATGTTTTCAGTTGATTTACTGGTGTTAAACTACTACTTATATTAATAAAGACATCAGTGTCAGAGGGGAGATGTTTTCTCTGTAGTCTGTTACCTGTTAAACAAACTGCATTGAGTATTTACAGTGGGGAAAAAAAGTATTTAATCAGCCACCAATTGTGCAAGTTCTCCCACTTAAAAAGATGAGAGAGGCCTGTAATTTTCATCATAGGTATACCTCAACTATGAGAGACAAAATGAGAAAAGAAAGTCCAGAAAATCACATTGTCTGATTTTTAAAGAATTTATTTGCAAATTATGGTGGAAAATAAGTATTTGGTCAATAACAAAAGTTCATCTCAATACTTTGTTATATACCCTTTGTTGGCAATGACAGAGGTCAAACGTTTTCTGTAAGTCTTCACAAGGTTTTCACACACTGTTGCTGGTATTTTGGCACATTCCTCCATGCAGATCTCCTCTAGAGCAGTGATGTTTTGGGGCTGTCGCTGGGCAACACGGACTTTCAACTCCCTCCAAAGATTTTCTATGGGGTTGAGATCTGGAGACTGGCTAGGCCACTCCAGGACCTTGAAATGCTTCTAAGCCACTCCTTCGTTGCCCGGGCGGTGTGTTTGGGATCATTGTCGTGCTGAAAGACCCAGCCACGTTTCATCTTCAATGCTCTTGCTGATGGAAGGAGGTTTTCACTCAAAATCTCACGATACATGGCCCCATTCATTCTTTCCTTTTCACGGATCAGTCGTCCTGGTCCCTTTGCAGAAAAACAGCCCCAAAGCATGATGTTTCCACCCCCATGCTTCACAGTAGGTATATGGTGTTCTTTGGATGCAACTCAGCATTCTTTCTCCTCCAAACACGACTAGTTGAGTTTCTACCAAAAAGTTATATTTTGGTTTCATCTGACCATATGACATTCTCCCAATCCTCTTCTGCATCATCCAAATGCTCTCTAGCAAACTTCAGACGGGCCTGGACATGTACTGGCTTGAGCAGGGGGACACGTCTGGCACTGCAGGATTTGAGTCCCTGGCGGCGTAGTGTGTTACTGATGGTAGCCTTTGTTACTTTGGTCCCAGCTCTCTGCAGGTCATTCACTAGGTGCCCCCGTGTGGTTCTGGGATTTTTGTTTACCGTTACTTGTGATCATTTTGACCCCACGGGGTGAGATCTTGCGTGGAGCCCCAGATCTTGTTTGTAGGTGACCAAATACTTATTTTACAGAGGAATTCACCAATTAATTCATTAAAAATCCTACAATGTGATTTCCTGGATTCTTTCTCCCCATTCTGTCTCTCATAGTTGAAGTGTACCTATGATGAACAGTACAGGCCTCTCTCATCTTTTAAAGTGGGAGAACTTGCACAATTGGTGGCTGACTAAATACTTTTCCCCCCCACTGTATACACAGTGTGTGGTATTTATACTGCGTTCTGTATCCTGCTTATACGCGCAGGATCGATTTCTACCGGCGGAATGCGTCTTATTTATTAATTATTTACGTCAGTTTAAAAAGAAAATTCAGATTGTGACATCATTATAAAATAGCCCACAATATCATTATGGTTTCTCTTCAACACTGGAATATTTTTTTTAGGCTGAATGTTTCAGGTTAAACTTAAATTAAATAACTCAGCAAACCCGACACTCAGGAACGATCAGCCTCACATGACTGAATGAAAAGACGATACATGTTGTAATAAGTGTTTTAACCAGATGGTGAATCAGAAAACAAATATAATATATAGCGTGTCCAATCAAATAACAGATGAACAGTGAGGGGGTGTGTCCAGTGTTCCTGGAAACTCGCTCTCTGGGCTCCTCGATCATGGCTCCTCCGATTTCCCTCCTCGCTCCTCGCTCCTCAGAGCAGAATAAGAGAGAGAGGACTGCTGTCAAGATGGTGACGCAGAACCGCTTCCGGTTCAATCGAGGATCGAGGATCGAGGATCGAGGATCGAGGATCGAGGAAACGACAATTTGGAGACTTGGGATGCACCCTGTGTCCTTCCCTTTGTCTGTGCCACTTTATCTATACTCCTTGTGGTTAATGTTCCAGCATTTCTGTTCTCTGTCCCAGTTTCTAGTCTCTCGTCTCTCTTTGACCTGTTATGGGATTTTTGGACTCTGCCTTCGCCTCATGATTTTGTTCCCTCGCCTAACCTGACTAATCACCTGTGCACCGAACCTTGATTGAATAAAGTGTTTTCTGTTTGCTTTGGAGTCCTTTGCCTGTTCAATACTGAGACCCTTGCACTACTTGTGACACTGGCCGAGCTTCAGGGCACCACAGAAATGACACAGTCACTAAGTAATGCACAATATTTCTGCGTGGGTTATTGGATGAAACCAGAAGTAAGGACATGGATTGCTATTACATTTTGCTCTGACATTCAACATTTTTCATCAAAAGATGAATCCTACTGACCTTGGTGGATTTTTTTTTCTGCAGCCGTTGTGGTTGAGGACACATCATTGATAATCAGACATTAAATGAACCTTTAAATGTGTCACGAAAAAGTGACCTAGCATTGAATTCTCTACTTGCTGCTACTGTATACGTGAGTATATTTGTCCATCTTGCTTCATCTTCACCTTATCTTTCCAGGTCGGTACACCACTTTGCCACCATGCGGTTGATATTTCTGTTTTTCTGGGAATTGTCTCGGCAACTGTGGGATAGATTTCCATGGCATTAGAGTGATTACAATATTAGGATATTAGAAAAAGTCAAAATTATATGATTGTGTTATTTCTAGAGGCCTTATATCACAGCACATCTTGTATAGAAAGCAAGTTGGCCAGTTTGTGATTTTAGATTTAGAGACTTTGGAATTAGAGGCAGCATCTTCCAAAACAGGCGAAGCAGGGATGTGGCTGATGTTGTTATGACAGGACTTTGTCTGGCCTGCTTGATCATCAAAAGAATGTAGTAAGATTTGCAGTTATAAAAGAAGGATAGAGGCTTTACTAAAGCCACAAATCTAAAAGTGGAATTTATTAAAATGTCTTCCAGCATAATTTCACTCAATATTTATTTGTGATCTAAAGGTTGTGGTGCAGGGTGCAGCCATCGGTTAGGTTCCTGACATTTTTCACTGTTCCAGTCATGGGAGCATTTCAGGCAAAACAAAAAAGAATAATATGTCACAACAGAAGAACCTGATTTGTCTAAAAAGCTTAATATCACTACGCATACTCTTGTTTATTTAATATTAGGAATGCACAAAGTGGGTGAGGAGAATCAGCACATACAGAACCCTACACACTGTATATGGTAATAAAAAATATTTTTTTTAAATATTTTTTTTGTAATAGTCTACTGAATATTTTACTTTTGTATTGCTTTGCAAAGCCATAAAACACAGGATTCTAAGTGATAACATCCTGTACTAGTCTCGCCAAACCACTCGTTGATGCTTTTCTAAGTAATGTATCCTCATCACTGTTTTATTTAGTTTGGTCCTTTTGGCATTAGAGTCACAGCAGTGAATCCCTGGCTGGTTCCCTCGGGACTCAGTGTGCATTCTGGCCCACAGGGAGGCAACCCCAAGCGTGAGAACAAAAGCTGTTTGTCAGAGAGATGATGAGGAATCTGTGGTGATGGTGTGGAGTCAACCAACGTGGACTGGAGCATTTAAACCGCACTGCACGGTAGATCTATAGGCTACACGCATTAGTCTGAAACGATAAGACCTCAGTGGTAGTTTTTCTTTCCCCCTCGTGACGCACATCCATTCTGTGCCAAAGTGTGGTGATGATTTACAGCCCAATGATCAAACACAAGAGTGTCAGCCAGCGTTTTGCGGTGTAAACCATAATCCATGATGGTTTGAAGACATATACATTTGTCTCTATTTCAGGATGAATATATTTATATGGATGACGAGATAAGTGTTCGCCTTAACTATGACTCCTTTCCAACAGAAGGTCCTCATCAAGAATCTTTGGGCACACATAGTGCTTACTGCAAGTTTTTGTCCTAAGATAACTGATGCTGGGCCCAACATTGATATGATGGATTGTTCAGTTTTACTTTTGCATTTTGTATTTTGTGTGAACTGATTTTAAGTTAAGATCAGAAACATTAAACTTCAGTTTCAGAATATGATTGTTATGAAGGGGGATGTAGTTTTCATAGCTGAATGTGATAACTATTGAGACATGTTAATGGCAATAAGTCATGCTCGGCTCGAACGAATCCCAGACGTGTCTTTAAAACTACAGTAGATGCTAACATCAGCACGCTAACATGCTCACAATTACATTGCCAACCTGCTGATGTTGGGTCAGGTGATCACCAAAGTCCTGAGGATTTATTATCTGGGAACCATGAATGTACAAAATGTGGTACCAATTGATGTAGTAAATGCTGAGATATTTCACTGTAAAAGAGAAAAAATAATGACCTGCTGGTTTTGCAAGATAAGAAATCCGGGGATCACAACAGTTGTTGTTATTCCCCATCTGGGCCCCATATATATCTGTACTACATTTTAGGGTAATCAATCCAATAGCATTGACACAAGTCACTACAAAGATCTCGAGGTACATGGCGTTATAAAGAAAAGACAGGGGCTCACCAATCAGCCAGTGTTTTAAAATGCATCCACTGAATGAATGATGTCACGATGAGTGACCATGAATTTCATGGCAACCAATAGTTGTTGAGATATTTCAGTCCGTCCCAAAGGATTATCTATATTTAAAGAAGTTACCTAAATGCCTAAAACTGCCTGTGAAGTCCATATTTAGTTGTGCTTATTATGTTACTTCCACATAAACACAAAACTGAAGCCTTTCGAAATATCTCAATATTTATTGGGGACAAAAGAAGTTCTGGAAGCATCCATTTCTCAATGATAGAGTACTAAATCATGGGGTCTCATTCTCTCCTCCACATGACATTCCTCAAGATTCCCATTGGTCCAATATTTGGCTAATGATGAAACACTGTTTCATAAACACACTGAGTAAAGCAGTTCAAATATAGAGACCTTCGATTTGGACAATACAACAAAGAGCACACTCATAGACCAGTTTTGTTTTCCAGCATCACACACTGGTGCCGACATGTAATCACATGCTGATAATGGTTGGCTGCTTCTTTTGTACCTCGTCTGCCGGTTATTGCCCTGCTTGGTGAACATATGAATCCAATGACAAGCAGAAGAGTTGTCACCACTTTTCTCTGATAGAAGTGGTGGGACAAGTGGAAAGTTAAGCTGAAGTAAACAAGACTTGAGGGCCGGTGTTATTGTCTGTTTAAATAGCTCTATCCTCAGAGGGTTTGTGCTTGCACAAAACCAGTGAACCACAGAAGAAGAAGAAATAAGAAAACGTTTGTTGAAGTTTTCTTTCTGTGAGAGGCTCTGAGAGTTTGGATGAAACTGACCCCGGCCTTCTATGGGCTCTTAGTTTGCTCATTCAGTCGGATGTCCTGAAAGCAAAGATCAAAACAACGCGTAAACATTTACCCTCAGCGAGTATAGAAGTGAGGCAGCAGTGATTGCAAAATCTGAATGTGACTTGAAAGCAATTATTCATTTTAAGAAAATAAATGTAGAATAGTTGCAGATTGCCTTGGACATGGGATTTAGAAGGACATGAGGAAAAGTAGTGTATAATGCAGAATATTTGTTTTTAACAAGGTGACATATTTAACACAAAAATGGATTCCCTACCTGTAAATGCTAACCTCGACTTGATGCTGTAGCCATTAATTATAGGGTAGAGCATACAGCACAGATGTGATGCATTCGTCACACTTTCAGAAGAAGATTCTAAAGGATGAAGTTTGGGTAGGTTATATAACGGACAGTGCCTACAATACAATTTTCTAATCATACGGATCAGTTCAGTTGGCACATCTGGTCTGGTCATGAATTCAGACCAAGTTTCCACTCCAGATATGGCTTAAACTGGGGAGGAGTGGATGCACTGGTTCGACTCAGAAGGAGGGAATACTGGACTTGAGTTGTGACTCAGCTGACAATTGAGTCAAGGAAATGTTTTTAATTGCATTCATTAGATTGTGATTTTTAGGTGTCAATATTTGACACACAGAGATGACAGTTAAAGATCTAAGACAAATAAATATGATTATTTTTCTTTCTTTCTTCCTCTCTTTCTTTCTTTCAGAACAGTACATAAAAAGTCAGTCACAACCTGCTTCATGTTGTAGGACGTGTTATGTATTTTATGTCGTAAAACGTATAGGTAGCTGCAACATTTGATCATGGAATCAGTCAGTTATGACAGCGATGTAAAGGGCTTCTATATTACACAAATCCTCTGCAGCTGCAACTTTGTAAATAACGTTCATTGCCAGTCTTATGTCAATAATGTTGGTTCTCATAGAGCCAAATGGAATCAACTCAATGAATGCCCTGAGGCCACTTTTCCCATGTCACCGATGTCAGTGGGCTATCTGCACTAACGTTGGCACTGCCTTCGTATGCCAAGAAAAATGTCAGTCTGGGCCTCCTTGCCAAGTGCCAGCTTGTAGTCGTGAGTTTATTAAAACAGACCTTGAAAATCCCTTGCAAGTTGCCTATTGCGAAGCGGCACCTCAGGGGCTCTGGGAAAGGTTTGGTTCCCAGACAGAAAAGGCAACGTTTAGTGGGAGACAGGTTTAGTAGACTTGTTGGTGGCCTTTTCCCTGGAGTTTCTTTGCGCTGCAAAGAAACTGCTTTACATTTATTTAACAATTCACACATTTGTTCTAATTTTACACACACTGTGAAAGTCTCAAGACCGTATGAGTATGTGGGTCATTGTCGAATAATTCAGTATTCCTATTTAAGTCTGAGAGCGACTTGCATTTAGGTTTACACATAAGGTCCAGACAGCTGTGATGAATGTATGTTACATTTGCTTTTGTCTGTGCAACTATGCATGATTTTGTACGAACAGCTTTCACTCTAAAGGAATGTTTCTCTAGCTGTATCTGGACTTGATTTGGCTGACACTGTTTCTTGTTAAGATAGCCATCCAGCATGTTATCATGTTATAAAACATAAACCAGAAGTGTTTATTTTTTCCATTCTGTTATTTATAGTCACTAATTATGAAAGTTAGTGGATGGCTGTATTTACAAGTGCAGTTATATTTAAAATCTTGTCCAGACAACCAGTCTGAAGGGGAATATTGTTTCTGTCTCTTTAAGAACCATAAATTATGTTTTTAGAAGTGGTGGTTGGACTTTGACGTCTGAGCAAACCAACTTACTCGTTGTGGCATTGTCTCTTTGCAGTGACTAGTAAGCGGTGACAGGAGATCAGACTGCTGACACAGTGTGAAACCATCCCGACAGGCCCGCTGACGCACATTAACTTCAAGCAGACCAATGGATGCTTCAGCCAAGATGTTTTGCTGGAACTCATTAGATGTGTCTGACTGACAACCAGGCTTCAAAATAGTGCAGTCACAGTGAAGGGGAAAATTGTGTTCCTCAGCAAATGTCCTACTATGTCTGTTTTTGTGACAGACTGATTCAGTCAAGGAGAAACAACTTAGCATAGACACATAACGAACAGCGCTAACAGTTTCTAATACGGGAATAATTTTCAGGGATGAAAAGGTTCAGGGGTTGACATGAGCTGTGACAAAGCTGTGACAGAGGAATTGTTGATATGAATTAGAAAAGACCAGAAACTATCTGAGCCCCGTCTTTACACTGTGTTACGGCTGCCCTGACACATAGTTCATGTATCTGCCATACCTGTTAAACATGCTCTTCCCAGAACTTGGAAAAGACTAACAATCTACATGAACAAGCTTGAACTTATTGAGTATGAACCTTAATACTTTGACCACATCATACAGGAGAGAATATTTAGAAAGACCAACTTTTAAGCCATGGCAAATAAAGAGAGAGAAACTAAATATGTGCTTCCCTGTTTTATTTACTAAACATACATTTAGTGTAGGTTGGTGGTTGCATGAGAAATGTATTGCAGATATTGCTGAGATAAAGAAACCAATCTGAGCATCTCAACATACAGAACTGTTGAGATCACAGAGGGTTCCATGGCCAAAAGCTTCTGTCCCTCCTCCTAACAAACACTTAACAATTAACACTTCAGACTCCAGCTGGAGAAGCAGGGGAATAAACAAAACCTGGTTCAAAAGCCCCTTCAAATATATTTATCTCTGACTCACTGCAATAGAACACACACAAAACTAACCAATAATAACACAAAGAGGAAATTAACCAGGTTTATGGCACTGACATAGGACATATGCAGGGATTGAGTCGTGAGCTGGTACTTTAAGAAGACCAAGCTGAAGTCTTTCTAGAAGATGAAGAGAACACAGGACACTCAAGAGGATCATACTTGAGATGACATTTGCAACCAAATTGGTTCACTAGTTTACAAGCTAATTTTAAAGCAATAAAAAGCTAAACCGTCAGACAATAGCCAGTGGGTTTTGAGATTGCATTTCGCTCAATGGCCTCTCCACACGGATCGCCTGAATGTGATTGGTGAATACTACTTTGACTATAAATGGAAACAAGAATGCTTGTGATGCCAAAATCTTGTCCCATTGCCTTAAGAATCTCAATGTGAATGCAGTATCAATTTCTAGCGATTACCTACTGGAGGTCTCTGGACCAGCCTGCTCGGCTCTTCTCTGGTTTACTATCAGGTTTTTCAGGTTCAGAGTTCGGTTTCTATGTTAGACCAATTCTCGAAATATTCCACATTGGGCACATTAGTTGGGATATGAAAATGCACCTGCTTTCTTATTAATAATGTTGTCACGGGTTGGGTTTTTTCGGTGTTTTATTCTGAAGTCCTGTCTCGTGTGTCCTGTTCTCCTTCCTGTCTGTTGATTGTCTGCTGATTGTTTCCTCCTGTGTCTAATCACCCACACCTTCCCCTTGTACTTAAGCCCTGTGTGTCTTCTGTTCCGTTGTCTGGTTGTACTGTGTGATACTTTGTGTTACTTTGTGTGTGCCCTGTTCCTGCCCTGTTCCTGCCTTTTGTTCCGTTTGGTGTTTTTGGAGAGTCCTGTTTTGTTTCCTGCCTGTTCTGCAAGGAATAAAGCTACGTTATTTTTCCCGCATCTGCATTTGGGTCCTCTCTCCGAGTCTCCCGTGACAGAACAACCAGACCAGACATGGACCCAGCAGTTGACGCCGCTTTGCTGGCTTCTCGTCTGTCCATCCTAAATGAAATGATCCAGAGGAGCGCTAGGGACTTTGCGGATTTCCAGGCCAAGGCGGCACGACCGGGATTGTACGAGGCAGCTTGGGTGACCGTTCCGGCGGTCTCAACTCCGGCCTTCCAGTTTGGCTTCCAGCCGTCTCCAGACGCCGACTCCCCGGTCCTGGCCGCCGCCACTTCCAGGCCGTGGTCAACCCCGGCTTCTCTGACAACGCCCCGGTCAACTCCAGAGGCCGGTTTCCCACCGACACCCCGGAGCGGCCCCAGCCTCCGGAACCCCCCAGGACAGCCCCAGCCTCTGGAGCCCACGGAACAGGCCCCACCTCTGGAGTCCCCAGAGCAGCGCCCGCCGCCGGCTCCCCTCCACCCACCCGTGGTCTGCGAGGACGTCTTGGAGCCGTCCCTTGAGAGGGGGGTAGGGTCTCCGGACGGCGGTTCCCTGTCGGCGCACAGGTCGACCCCAGATGCCGGTTTTCCGACAGCGGGTCGGTCCCCCCCAGCTCCGGTCGCAGCCTCTGCGCCGTTGCCAACGCCGCTGCCTGCGCCAGACCCGGCCTCTGCGTCTCTGCCTGCGCCAGACCCGGTTTCTGCCTCTGCACTGTCAGTCGGTGTCCTGCCGTCTCCCCGTGTCCTGCCAGTCCCAGACCCAGCCTCCGTCTCTGCGCCGCTGCCAGTCCCAGACCCGGTTTCCGCCTCTGCACTGTCAGTCAGTGTCCTGCCGGCTCCCCGTGTCCTGCCGGCTCCCCGTGTCCTGCCGGCTCCCCGTGTCCTGCCGGCTCCCCGTGTCCTGCCGGCTCCCCGTGTCCTGCCGGCTCCCCGTGTCCTGCCGGCGCCGGCTCCCCGTGTCCTGCCGACGCCGGCTCCCCGTGTCCTGCTGGCTCCCCCTGTCCCGGCTGCCGCCACGCAGCCGTTCCCTGTCCCGGCTGCCACCTCCAAGCCGCTGCCAACACCGGGTTCCCCACTGGCGCCCCGACCTGTCCCAGAGTCCCCTTACCCTTCAGGGTCCTGTTCCCCAGACTCATATTCCCCGGACTCATATTCCCCGGACTCTTGTACCCTGGATCACCGTTCCCAGGATCCACAGTATCCAGGGCTCCGGTTGCCCGAGGAGCTCCGGAACTTTGGTCACCGGCCTCCTGCTCGCCCCCCCGAGCATGGTTGCCCTCCGGGCCGCCCCCCCACTGAGGCTTGTGCCGTGCCTCGGGGCCCTCCTCCGGCTCCCCTCCACCCACCCTTTGGGGCTAGATTTCTTTTTCTTTTTTGGGTCGTCTAGGATCCGCCCCTTGAGGGGAGGGTTATGTCACGGGTTGGGTTTTTTCGGTGTTTTATTCTGAAGTCCTGTCTCGTGTGCCCTGTTCTCCTACCTGTCTGCTGATTGTTTCCTCCTGTGTCTAATCACCCACACCTTCCCCTTGTACTTAAGCCCTGTGTGTCTTCTGTTCCGTTGTCTGGTCGTACTGTGTGATACTTTGTGTGTGCCCTGTTCCTGCCTTTTGTTCCGTTTGGTGTTTTTGGAGAGTCCTGTTTTGTTTCCTGCCTGTTCTGCAAGGAATAAAACTACGTTATTTTTCCCGCATCTGCATTTGGGTCCTCTCTCCGAGTCTCCCGTGACAAATGTTTGTGTAAAATAAGCTTCTGTTAATTCACATTTCCACTAGAACACCCAATCTTTATAATTGCACCTATGCCTCGGACACTAAATGTTGTGGGAAGAAATCTTAAGCTCTAAAATACAGTTTTTAAAAAGGCTTTGATAAAAGGCACGTACTTTGATACACATACGATGAAAACACTTCTCTCAACCCTGTCAGTTTTTCAACATCTGTCATCGTCTTCCTGCATTTGTCTTTCTATGGCTCCACATCTGCAAGTCCTTCCCTGGAAAAAGAACACAACTCTTATTTTCTGGCAGCTCCGGTATAGTTTTGTGGATTATGCTGTCTTGGATGTGCTCTGTGACAGTACCGCATATCATCACCTTCCGCTTTAAAATTAATTGAGTGTCTGTAAAGTGAATTTGTAAAACAAACACACCAAAGTTAGTAAACGATTTAGTGCGACTTTGTGCCCTCCAGATAAATTACTTTATTTTCCTCAAAGGTGATTCTTCACGTTTTTGTGTTTTCTGTACTGTGTAAACAACCACAACCACCCCTACCGCTGATGTTTTCTTACTATTATAGATATTCTGCTGTTGCCACTGCAACCTCAGAAGTTTATAACCAGTTTAAACAATAAAAATGCACCACAGGATCAGAAACACAGTAACAAGGCTGACATGCATTCAAAAATACAATTATAAAGTAATAATATATCCAATACAAATACAGTAGTCATAAAACAAACAGTGTCATCACATAAACATAACTATAAAATATGTTTGAAGATGAGACTGAGAAGATGACTCACTCTGACAGCCTAAGCTCCTGGATGGTCCCGGGCCTTGAGCCCACGTGGAAAAAGCTCTGACAATTAATATTGGGCTTCTTGGAAAACTTTGTTCCACACAAGAGACAAGTTCAAGTCAAGTTCTGCGTGAGACAACTTGAAAAAGATGATGTACAGAAAGTCTTTTCCTCATCTACAGTGCCATCTTGACCATGTTTTTAAATCCTACTAACTTACCTGTTTCACTGAAGTAGTCTGATCATCTTTATACCACCACAAAAATATGTCCCCTTATTATAGGATGGCACTTTATGATTTAGAAAACTCAAACTCTTGGTCACATGTTTACAGAATTGAATCAAGTTAAAAAAGAGTGCCAGACAGGTTGGTGAAGTGCGCTGTAGCTAATAGAATCTGGCTTTTCTACTATTTTTCTTGTTGAGTGTCCAAGAATCATGGGTAGCATCTGGCATTGCTAGGTGCAAGGATTTGGGTAGTCAAATCAGGTTGTACACTGTGCATGCAGGACAGTTTGAGACAGATCCAAGGGCACTGTATGCCATGTTATTTGTTGAGGCAGAGAAAAGTTTACAGAAACTTTGACATGGCCAAATCGGTAATCATTTGTTCATTTAACTGCTACACAACTGTTTAACACTTATGATAAACTTCTATGTTTAATCACTTATCCACACTCGGTTTGCAAAGGAACAAACATAAGGAATAACCTTAAATAATACCTTAGAGGACAACTAGTAGAAAGAAATTTATGTCTTTATCACTCCATAGACTTTATAATGCTCATCAGTGTAACAAAACGACCAACAACTCCACAGTCTGTTGCTGTATCCCCGATGAGCCCAGACCGCAACGTTTTAATACTCGCTCTGTCATATCTGACTTTCAAGGCATCCATTGCCAGTGACCAGATTGGAAGCTCTCTGAAACCATGATATAAATTGACATGACGCATTCATTTGGGAGAAACTAATGCACACGTTGGAAGACTTTACACACCAAAAGGCACATGCACATCTTGTGAAGAAAAGATGATCTGTACCTTCCTCAAACGCTCCATTTATTTTGCAAAACCAGTGCTTTTCCCAGTCCGCTTCTCTGCAGTGGAAAAACACAAACTGCGAGGGGTTGTGTTGAGATTTGGTCCCACTGGAGTATTTCTGAGTAAGCAGGTGCTCTCAGGGCTCCTCTGTGGCCAAAACCCTCCAAAAGCCTCCACTTGTTGAACTGCATCACACTACTGCAGTGCTTTCTTTCTGTTTGTGTTCAACTCATTCACAAGTGGGGCAACACGTCTGGCCAAAATTCAGCATTGTTGGATTCTTGGAGGGTATACAAGGAAGAAACTAAACAGACGGCTCTGCCTTGTCCTAGAAAACACAGCTGTTCTTGCGTCCCCGCGTCACCCCTCTCGGTCTGAACTCTCTTGCCCAGAATTCCCTTTGCCAAACAAACCATACAGGTCAACACAGCAGCAGTGGCCAGTTTATGCTCAACTGTGTTGAACAACTATTAGTTTAGAGATCAAAGGCTACTCTGTTGAGCACTGACTTCTTTGAGGTCTGTGCCTCATATGCTTTGTCAGGGATATCAGCATTGTGTAATCCAATTCACTGCCTATAAACACCCTTCTGTGAGGATGCACTAGTAGTGATTTTACAATGCAATGAGGTCAGATGGAATAATTTTCTCCTGCCTTGACTGTAACTGTTTACACATGTGGTTGTTTATGGCTGTGTTTATTGATGCTTGTTTTTGATGATATAAAATATAGAGTAAATTGCTCTGATAAATGGAGTTTTATTGCATTATTTGTAAAGACTTTCTTAAAAGTGCAGTGTATAGGATGTAGCATCATCTAGTGGTCAAGTTGCAGATTGCAAGCAACTGAAACCTCTCCGGTTTGCGAAGCGTGTTGAAGTATGGCGGCTGATATGAAAACGCATATGGCTCCATCTCGAGCTAGTGCTTGGCTGTCCGTTCTGGTCTACTGTAGAAACAGGGCAGCTGTGAAGAAGACTCACTCTGTAGATATGAAGGCCTCATTTTAAGGAAACAAAAACACAGATTGATATTTACAGATTATTATACACCAAAGAAAACATACTTGTTAGTATTGTATTCTGTTTGTAACATTTAGGGACATCTACTGCCACAAAGTTTTTCTTTTCATTAGTGTCACGCTTTGGTCATCATGCTCCATTCCTGGTTGTATCTAAATAGCAAAGGGAAAATGACATATAGAAGTACAACAAGTTATCTACGACCATCACATCATGGACACTTAAACAGCCATTGTTTCATCCATCCATCCATTTTCAGCCGCTTATCCGGGGTCGGGTCGCGGTGGCAGCAGGTTCAGCAGACCGACCCAGGCTTCCCTCTCACCCGCAACTCTTTCCAGCTCATCCTGGGGGACCCTGAGGCGTTCCAAGGCCAGCCGGGAGATATAATCCCTCTAGCTTGTCCTGGGTCTTCCCCGGGGTCTCCTACCAGTTGAACGTGCCTGGAAAAACTTTAATGGGAGGCGTCCAGGAGGCATCTGAATTACATTTAGCTGACGCTTTTATCCCAAGCGACTTACAGTTTTTCTCTATACACCGCAGACACAGCAAGAGGGAGCAATTAGGGGTTAAGTGTCTTGCTCAAGGACACGGACTAGCGGGGCCGGGGCTCGTACCTCCAACCCTCTGATTGAAAGACGGGCATGACTAACCACTTAGTGACAGTCGAATTAGATGCCCGAACCACCTCAGCCGCCTCCTTTTGACACGAAGGAGTAGCGACTCGACTGATGTCCGAGCTCCTTACCCTATCTCTAAGGCTGAGCCCGGCCACCCTACGGAGGAAGCTCATTTCGGCCGCTTGTATCCGAGACCTCGTTCTTTCGGTCACGACCCAGAGTTCGTGACCATAGGTGAGGGTTGGAACGTAGACCGACCAGTAAATGGATTCACTAAGACGGACCGGTGCAGCGCCTGTTTTACTGCTGCAGCCGCACCGATCCGCCTGTCGATCTCCCGCTCCACCTTACCCTCACTCGTGAACAAGAACCCAAGATACTTAAACTCCTTCGCTTGGGGTAGGCATTCCGTCCCCACCTGAAGGGAGCAATCCACCATTGTTTCATTTCAGATTAAATGTACTGTATTTAAAGTGGGAAATACCATCGGTTTGAAAGGAAAAAAAGATATGTTCAGTGATCATAGAAATAATTTTTTGCTTTTCTACAGACGTAAAAAGCTATCTTTCCAGTCCCATCGGATGGTCTTTGTTTCTCTAACTTTACAAAGTGCTTATTTTAACACAAACCACAATCTTCCCCTTAAACCTAACCAAACATTAACCAGTGGCTTCACAAACGTTTCTTTTTAACTTACAACTCACAGAAAAATGCAATGGGGACCTCAGATGCTTCTATTTCTGACATAATAAACTGTAGATACATTTTACTTTCACCAGTGTAGCTATTTAAGTTTGATCCTATCAATACTTTGGTTTTCAGAGGGTATCTAAAATTATCTCTATTAAATGTCGGTTCATCACAGAAACATAGATCATAGCACTACACTTCCATTGAACTTGTCTTCTCTCTTCAAACCAGTAGTATTATTGTGTCATTGGCACATAAAGACCATTTAATGTATAATGTGGCCTGGAATGCCTTTTTAAAGTTTTAAAAGCCTTGTGAAACTTTATACACTTAAAACAGAGACCTGGATGTCTCATACAAATGTACTTAAAAGTGTTATTGTATGTTCAAGATAAACAGGCTTTGAGACCACAGGGCTTGTGTAGCTTTAGTAAGGATCACTTAGTTTAACTTTATAGTTCACTGATTTATGCATGGAATACTTGGAAGCCTGAAGTTGTACTGGCCTCCCAGTTTGTGTCTCTCCTTTGCTTTAGTGGTACAAAATGTATTGGACAGTACAATACATCTTGTCCCAGGTAAGTCTGCAAATAATTCAAAGTATTCATTCCAGGGTTTAATGTACTTCTTTTCATTGGCTTTACTTTCAAAATTGAAGGGTAAAAGGCGACCAGATTTTTTCTTCAACAGGGCATTGTGGGGAACAACAGAGCTTATCTTCCACAATTTGCCTGCCACAGCAGATTACTTGTTTAAAAAAGAAACGTCTTAAGAGTTTTCTTTCTGGAATAATTTGCCAACATTTGAATATTCAGGTTAAAACTTGAAGTGCTGCCTCTTCTCACAGGCTCCCTGATTGAAATTCAGACCACAAGGAAAGCTGCTCTCTACACAGCTTTATTTGGTAGAGCGGTTTCCAGTCATAAATCCATCTACTACCTGAAAGGGCAGTGAAAACATCTGGATGGTGAACTTCACTGACCTGACGAGGCAGAAAGACACATACTATCTTTTCTTACTAGCTAACAGACGTGTTTGTTATGAACGTGTCGGCCATTAGCAGCTGCCTTGATATGAGTAATACATATTGAGTTGGAAAGATGGAAAAAACCTCTGTGTCAGTGCTTTATCAGATCTCATGTAAGCCATGTTTCCTCGTTTTCTGGGCTTCGGAGAAGAGCAGTGATAGCAGTGGACTCATCTCTGTCACTCCTGAGGATTTGAGTCTTGGCAGCAAAGGTCCACAGCTTCTCTTTCAAAAGAAATTATGGTTTTATCCTCACTTCTTGGTCTGCATGTCTCTCGTTTTAAGGCTGTAGCATGATAGTTATTGAGCCATTTCTTAATTTTTAAAGTGTGGTACATTTGACTGCATTTTCTCAAAACCAATTAGTTGATAGAAACTTTTCTGCAAAGTCGGTAAATCAGTTCGGTCCTCTACAAAATGAAGTGCAAATACGTAATGCTTGGAATACTTTGCCCCGCGACCTGGCCATGGTCAAATTGATGGTAGGAAAAAAACAAATAATGTTCAATGAATGAACAAATTGTGAAGTCCTACCTTCACTCTATAGGTCATATAAGTAATATCATTCTCGAAGAGGGAAATCAGCCATGAGATGGAAAGTAGGTTTTACAGCCTCATTGTTAAAGTTTTGAAGCAAAAGAGCAACAAAGTGTACTCAGCTGCTGTCTGTGAAATATTTTCCATTGTTATTGTGAGCTGTGGGAGTGAGTCTGAACAAAACTGCTTATTCTATTCTTGGTATATTTAGAAAGATGTTTTTCAAATAATCTATGCTGTTTACCATTCATTTCTTCCATGTGGTGCACATTCTCATGGTTCTAGTTTTTGTTTCCAAGTTTTACCACTACAGGAGAAGTTAGTAAAGAGGTGTTACCTCTTAATCCTCCGTCTCTCCTGCTAATGCATGTCAACAAAGGTGTCTTCACCTAAATCTTAGATAGAGCTGTGATGTTATAGCACATGGGTCAGGAAGGTTAGGGAAGGAAGTTACAGCTCTTTTTGACTGTTGAAATACAACTTTCCCTCTGTCGTGGTTGATATGAGTAAACAATGCATATCAACCATGATGGGATACCTCAAGTACAGCACAGATATATGTCTGATCTTCTGGGTCATGACAGCATGGAGCCTATATCAGCATGCAAGCACAGATAGTAGGACAGGTCAAAGGTCAATAAGAAAGCTAACACAGACTGATGGACATTCTCACATATGGATATATTTTAAGACAATGACCTCTGGGCACATTGTCCCCTGCCGCGTGTCACTCACGGTCTTTTCAGCAACATATTGAAGTTAACTATAAGTGGAAGAAGTTCAAAACTACCCCTGAAGTTCTGTATTTTGTTGATGCTGTAGATAAAAGGAGGCTGTCTTAATTATTCCTCTCCAAAGTTTCCTGCCACAGTATCTTCAAACTTCAATATTTGTAAAATGGATAGCAGGGGCAATGTACTACACAAAATATAAATCCAGTGGTGCGGGTATATTGTAGCTGTACGACTCATCTCGATCTGATCCGTCCACGCTGTCTTCCACAGTGTCCACAGCAGTATGTCTTTCTTTCGATGAATGGAAACAGGCTGATCTATATGAGCTAATGTTCTGTATGCGGTTGACAAGAGTGCAAGCCAAGCACATACTGTATATGCCAGTCAGTGAAATATAAACTTCATTCTTCACTCATTACATCAAACCACTTAGCTTTATGGGATTATATCATGTTATAAAACTTCTTTCAACATCAGAGCGTCATCCTAATTAGGCTAAATGTCCCAGACCTGATGCCATCTCATGTGGAAAGAGAACTACTGAGCTATACTTTCTGTGATGCCCGGGGTATTTTTAAGAAAGCGTGAATGCTCAATCTTCAGAAGAGTGGGATTAACAACTATATGTTGTTTAGATTATACCCGGTTGTGGATACGGTTGGCATTGGCTTCAGGGGAGAATAAAGGATTAGGTTCTTTCTCTTTTATTTTAAGGATTCAGTAATGAAGTTATGGAAACAGAGTAGCTAAGGACATGGTTTTATTATGCAGAACCCACTTTCGTCATAAAGTAACATTGAGTCATCGCTGCCTCTCTGAGCTTCTGTGCTGTTGAGCACCCTCAACCCTCATCACATCGCTGTGACTTCTTGCTTGACACCTTTCTGGTCTTCAAGATCACCGAATCCAGTGTGCTTGTATTAAGGTTTAACAATTAAGATGGCTTCAGCAAGAGGTCTAAAGAGGATAGGATGTTGTGTTATGACTGATGCCACTCAGTGTTCTTTAAATCAAAAATAGTTGTGATATTTTCTTTATTTAAATCTTCACTATAGTGCAATGATCAGCCAAACTTGGCCATGTTACTTGAAGTATAACACGAGTGAAGGTTTTTATTTGCAAAGTAAAGCTTGCCTCACAGCGGCCAACACATGTTTCTGAGCAGGCTTTGTGCACCCTCTGCTGACAATTTATGGGCCGTTCACTTTAGCTCTGTGTGCAAGTCAAACACACTATAGATGTAAGAAAAGTGAGAGAGATTTATCCTTAGTTTTAACTTCAGTTTTAGCTTTTATGTTTTGTTTATCACTGTGCCTTTTGTGACATGCTGAATGTTATTAATGATGTGTTTCCCATGTTTCTGTCCCATTTCAGATGAAGGAACAATATTCGATTCAAAGATGCATTATTAAATTAAGAATGATTAAATGATTATAGCATCACTGTTGTGGGTCCAAGTTAACAAATCACATTTTTTCCACAGTAATGGGCAACATGTAACATGTGTGTACTGTGTGTGTTTATGTTACTCTGTTCTGTCTCAAGCTCATAACGCTCCTTCACTCCTTGGTTAGTTAAGTTGTTCTTCTTGAAATATTTCTTGGTGTAGACAGGTGCCTCTGGTGTGCTGTGGGCACATTGGCAGCATCACCATGTCTGTACACCTCAGTGCCAGTCTGTGGTGGAAGCATTAAGCAGGCAAGCCACTTGAAAGAGCTGTGTGATACACAGACTTCAGTGTCTGTCAATACATTTACATTTCATGGAAACAGGTGAGACCCAGGACATAGTTCATCTCTCTCATGTAACATACACATCAATAACCTTCTGGCTAAAGTCAAAGCTAGACTGGGTTTCCTGTATCGAAACAAGGCCTCCTTCACACACTCTGCCAAATTCACCCTTGTGAAAATGACCATCCTTCCTCTATTTGACTACGGCGATATAATTTATAAAATGGCATCAAAGACCACCCTCAGAAAACTGGACACACTCCACCACTCAGCAATCCGTTTTGCCACATGTGCACCCTTCACCACCCACCACTGTGATCTTTACAGAGTGGTGGATTGGCCCTCCCTTCATACCAGGCGGCTACAACACTGGCTGCTCGTGGTCTACAAATCCATTTTGGGAATGACTCCTCGCTACCTCTCAAATCTTCTGCACATTTCTGACAGCAATCGCCGTTTAAGATCCAGTGACTTCATTAGGCTCATCATTCCAAAAGTCCGTACTGTGTTTGGTCATAACTCCTTTCATTTTGCCGCTGCAAATGATTGGAACTCACTACAAAAGTCGCTCAAACTAACAGCTCTCACCTCTCTCAACATGTTCAAACAAAAGCTACAACACGTCATAGTTGATTGCTGTACTTGCTGACCAGCCCTCACTTCTCTCTCTCTCTTCCATTTTTACAAAGAACATCCAGTAATCCGCCTTTTTTTGTACATGTCGGAGTGGGAGTTTGTAGGTGAAGCTCTTTGCTCATTTTGCTGGTCTTGAGTTCAGACCATCGCCTAAACGAGGAGGAGAAGCTGCAGCAGACCATAATGAGAGTGAGAGGTGATTAACGAACTGAACTTAATGTCAATGCTATAGCTCAGTGTGAATGTGGAATTTCATAATGGAAATGTCTTGATTATGACGGTACAAGCGCAGTGCAGTTCAAAAGTTTGACGCACTTATTTTAATATTTAAGTATTTTTTTGCAACGATATACTGCAGCAGTGGCTCCTACTGTACACAGTCCCTGTCCTGTCTTTCTCCCTCTCCCAGCAGCGTTCCTCACACCAGGTTGTCCATTCTGGCTTCGCACAGCAGCTGTGGTGAGTGGAGACTCTCCAACATCTGCCAGGCCACACTTTGCAGGGGAGGCAGGATCAGCAGGAGCTCCAAAACCTCCCCCGCTGCTCACAGGTTGCTTCTTCTGGCAGCAGGGCTCTTTAAACCCGGACAGTCTGCAAGACAAAAGTAAGAGGACACACTGAGGAAGAGAGCATACACTTTGAAGAAAAGGCTGTGAATGCACTTGTGAAAAGTTTTATCAGGGAATTGTTGACATTAACAATGACTGAAAGAAAGGCAAGACTTGAATGAGATAAGAGAGGTGAATGAGATAGCGAGATGAGGTTTAATTGTACTCTGCTATGCTGTACTATACTCTTTGTGTGCTCAAGATTTCCCGAAGACTGTAAATTGTTATTTTTAAATAAAATAATAATACATTTTCAACGCAAACCAATAATTTTTAATGAAGAGGGAAAAATGAAGGCAGCAAGATCCAGACTCTTTTCTGATAGACTTTAGGAAAACAGTTCAAGGTAATTTTAGCTTTAGTTAATAAAATGGTATTTGGCTGTTTAGCTATAGAAGATACTAATTACTCATGTTTGGGCTCTGTTAGCCATTAGAGATCTGGTGAAATCAATTGTATGAATAACCGGTCAAAAATAGTTATTTGTTTACCCTGATGTCATTTAAATAAAATTACATTGAATGAAAAACTAAGATCGAAAAATCCCTGAATTTTTTTAGATAGTCCTGTTGGTGTACTTTTATATAATGGAAAATCTATAGCAATAATGGCACTCAGAATGGGCAAGTGTCCTTGTCTCCCTTTATAGGTGGCGTGGTATATATTTTTTTACAGTAAAGGAAAAGTAAAATTGTGGTGGTTGAAAAGATGTTTGAATAAAAGATTTGTGATAATCCCAAACCTAGGTTATGGTGGCTATTTTTCCAGAGCTGTGGGGCAGAGTTGAAGAAATTCGGTCCTCCAGCCTGCCGCTTCTGCTACTGCCTCAGGTAAATGGACCATTAAGATCAGCTGCCTGCCAAAGACCTCATCACATCCTGTTATTACAGAATTCTCTCTGAAGTCTGACCACTCAGACTAAACTACAGACGCAAAAGGTCAAGAAAATAAACTAATACAGGACAGAACATCAAAAGAAAGAAATGATTTGTCTGGTGCAATGGAGGGTGGCAAGTGGGCAGAGCATAAATTACAATCCACATTCACTGTCTCACAGTCTAACTGGATTCGGAGGCAAGCAAACTGTCTGTGATTACCAGCCACCAGCCACACTCTGGACACTTTGCGATCACAAAGTCGTGACCTGCTCAATAACCATAATACTATTGCAAGATATGTTAGCATGAAGATATTAATACGCAATACCTAAAACAAATTATAAATAGTAATATAAAGTGACATTGGAAAATACAAAAGGACACACCTCATTATCTGTCTTACCAAGAAGGACGAGACTGTAAGGTATAAAGAGCGTCTTGCTGCCCTGCCCCACATACAGCTGTTACACCACATGGCGTTTTAAACAAAGCATCTGACAAAACATGAACTGACAAATGTAAACACTCCGTGAAACCCTATGTAAAGTCAGTTGCTATAATATTATTCTGGAATGACAGAATAAAAAGTTCTTAATGTAGTCGGTTCCCAACGTATCTTGTCATCTATCTGGAAGCTACAAAACTCACGGATGTGTTGTGTGCATTCCACCAGCAGGAGGAGTTGCTGCTTCATGGACTCACACACGTCTCCCGCAGTCTTCCTGGTGTTGATATCATGACTCCTAGGTGAGACCAGAGCTGGGAACTGAGAGCAGCAAAGCATTATGTGAGTTCACGGTGCATACTGCAAGGTTGGAATGAACCTTTGAGAAGGTGTGTAAGTGTGTATGTGTGGAGGGAGAATAATGGGGGGATGAGGAAGGTGATCATGCTGATAGGTTTGTGAGCGCTTTGGCACTGGGAAAGCTGTGAAGGTTGAAGCAAGACCAGGCAGGAGGTTCTGTCCATGGATTAGTGATAAACAAGGCTGGATGCAGATCACATGATGACCAGCTTGAAAAAAGAAAACACCCCAGCAAATGCTGTAGTGCACTGACCGTCATCTAATTTATTTCTATGCGTTTCTTTTACATGGAACAGCACATATCTGGTTGCTATTATGCATTTGAAGGTAATTGAACATTGACACACGATCCCAGACCTAGTGGTGCAATTAAATGGGCTATGATTAGATGGGGTCCCTCGGCAATTTTGTCATTTCTAAGAAGTAACTGAATCCAGCCTACAGCTAGCACCTCCACAGAATTTAATGACTGCCTGACCGAAATATACCCTACATCTCTGTCTCTGGCTCTCATCTACATGATTTTCAGAAATAGGAAAGGGATCCTTTGGCTGATATGTATGGGAAATATGTCTATAAAGTGTCGGTTTCTATCTCAGAATTTGCATCTGAGATGAAAAACAATGGCGTGTTATCTGTTGCACACTAGCCACAGCAGAGTCCACTGTCTGTCCCTTGGATTTGTGACTGTTGCTGCAGTCGCTCTCATTCAGAACAGCTGGAGATTAAAGAGAGGGAACAACCATCAGAGAAAGTTCTTCTCCAGACTTCACCTCTGCTCTCCACTTTTTAACTCGCCTCGGCTGCAAACGTCTCCTGGAAGAAGAGGCCTATTTTTTGCCTCCACAATATCTCTCGATTCTCTGACATACTGTAGAAGTGTCAGTTAAAGCCAACATTAGCGATCCCAAATGTTGCCTCTACTTTGTGAATGCGGCAGAAATTAGAGACAACATGTCATGCCTTTTTCATGCTCCCTCAAGTTGGAGATTCAAGCGAAGGGTGGTGGTCGTATGGTGTCATATAGCACTTCTCTTTAATGTGAAATGATTGTGGAGCTATGATGTTTAGAAAAGTATATCTTCTTCATTGTAATGAAATGTTGAAAACTTAAAGAAATCTACAATTTAATTTACGTTTTATTCTGTATATTGTGCATACAGATACTGGGACTAGAGAGTAAAACATTTTGACCAGAAATTGTATTTATTTAGTATTTAATTAAAACCTTTTCTGATGCACCCTTTGATGTTTGACATACATCAAAACAAAGTTGTAGAAAGTGATGTTTTAATCCTGTTGTGTGGACCTATCTTTATTTGATTGATCTTGAATTGATATTCTGATGTGGACAGCAGTTTCTTACATCTGCCGCTGACAATATAAATGTGGGTGTGGATGCTTGACGGTGTGGCTTCTGTTTAGTAAAGGAGATGTCATCACATGTTGATAACCCCTCTGCGAGAGTCATTAGAAACAGAGCAATCAGAATGACCTTAAACTGATTCCAATATGGTTCTACAAAGTCAGACCAGGACTGAGTGTCAGAGTAATCAGTCATCAGAGCTGTCCTCTCAGCAACCAATCAGGGCCGTATTAATCAAACTAGAGGAGGAGAAGGAGCAGGAGGCTCCCTCTGTGCTTCAGTGACATGGTCCTGGATGGCAATGTCACAAATGCATCTTCTATGGAACATCGGGAGCAAACATTTTAAGGGAGCGTGCTCTTAGAAAAAGTACTGGAGGAGTCTTGTTTCATGCGTTACTTGTGTGTTTCTGCCACAGCTGTACTCCTGCCTTAATTTGAAAGTGATATTTCCGCATGTAATGCAAACCAGGCACATTTGTCATGTAAACATTTAGATTAGTAGCCCTGGCCTTCACTTCAGGGGGTTGTGTGCAACATCTTTTCGTAAAACTGCAGGGCAAATATTTGCGTATGCTCAGCCATGTTAATTATTTATGTGTTGAGACTATCCATGGCCCGTCTGATTGCATCTCTATCTCCTTGTTTATGTGTGCGAGTCAATGGTAGATATGGCCTTCGGTGTACAAACTGCACACACACACACACACACACACACACACACACACACACACACACACACACACACACACACACACACACACACACACACACACACACACACCTACACACACACAGTAATGAATGCTGGCACACTCATTGTTGCTGAAGAAAAACACCTCTCTTAAATCACTCTTGATCACCTTGTTTAAAAAAAAAATACAAATGGGGAAATTAAAACTATTGATGTGGTTTAATTACATTTTGAAAATGTAACACTGAAGGTGCACTGTGTTATACAAGAAAATAAATCTGCTTCTGCTTCTGCCTCTGATTCTCATTCCAACATTGAAACAATCACATTGTCTGCAGTAACAACACTTGTTGCTTTGGCCTTTGTCCACGGTACATTGAATATCGCACCTGGAAAAAAATGTGCAGACTCATACATATAGCTTTGAGATTATATTAGACTACTCCACATACAAATGCATTGGTTGTCCGTAAAACCTGTTGAGGCATGAAATTGGTGGGGTTAGGGTTAGGGTTATGATATATGTTGCATATTTTGAGTTTAAGGAATAGATAATATTGACCACTCACTCTGCACTCTTCAACACATTTTTTAATGCAAGCTTAGACGAGACAGGACCTGGGCCCTATTTCTCGTAGCTGGTTTACTGAGTTAGCCGGCAAATTTTCAGGATAAGATGACGTAGGTCTGGCTTTTCGGTTCCTCGAAGCAAGAAAGAAAAATCACCATAACAACACAGCCAAAAATCTAAACCTGCTCCCGCGCAGGTTTAGTGAAATTCACTGGATAAGCTGACCACTCCCACCGGACAAAAAAGGCAGCTCCCTTCCTCATTGACGAAGGAGCAATATTAGTTATATTAATTTTATAGGGAGAGAGTTCTTTCAGATCGCCAAGATCCGTCCTCACATCAGGATGACTTCCTGTACGTGGCGCTATAGATTCTGCCGACAAGGAATCATTTATTTACGAGAGCTTCTCGAGCCGCGGATATTGATCACCACAGGCGCAGCCGATCGCCCGTCTCACAGACAGAGACTCTCAGCCGCAGCATGCCGCGCTGTTCTTAAGTTTATTTAGCGCTTAAGAAACTTATGGATGTGTTGAAAGCATAATTATATGACAGTGTTATTAGTACACCATACATATCATTATTGTAGAAAATGATTAAGGTGATCATGATAAGAATACAGAGAATCACACACAATTTCTTTTCACTGCTTCAATTGATTACATTTCTGATTATGAATAATACATACATACTGATCCGCCCATACACATATTCAAACTCCTAGTTATATGGTAATCTACACCTACATGAATATACACATATATTCTACATGTATTGTGCATACAGTACATATATATAAGTATATATTAATTTGTATACTACTGCCAGCAGGCACATTTAAATAAATATAATCTGATTGATTTGGGTGATGAAGCACTTAAAATTAGCCGATACATTTTCCCAACACTGACGCATTGAACTTGTCTGATATATTTGCGACACTTATGTCTCGCAGCGGGGGCGGTGTTAAGCTGCGTAAACACCAAAAACGTTGCGAATATTCGCAACGCGTTTGCTGTGAATGATTAAGGTTTTGAATTCCTCAAATGCGTTCATGATCATCTCCTGCTTCTCAGCGGAGAAAAAAAAGGAAGGTTCCTCTGAGTTTATTTGCCATTGTACTGTTAGAAGATCGTGGTGTCAGTGCTCGATTATTATCCCTTCTGAAGAGGAACGGGCACGCGCATTTATCCAGATGACTGACGTCTGGTTAGAATTAACGAGAACGTTTCAGCACGGATCTGCCGTGGAGAAACCGAGTTAGCCTGATAATTTAAGATGGATAATAGGACATTTGCTCGACTTTGTTGAACCACATATGAGAAATAGGGCCCAGGTTGCTTTTCTACTGCTCTAGAGGAAATATCTTCTATGATACATCTCACAATAGGTGATAACTTTAACACCACAGAATGACTTCTCATTTCAACTTGAACAAACACCTTTAAATGTTTTTAAAAACATTAACAATGAATGCAACTAAGCTGAAAATGTATCAGTTGTATCGATGATGAATCTCACCTACAGTTGTACGTATGGTTGCTGTGAATGCTCCTCCTGAAGAAGCCCTTGCAAGAAGCCCTTGCAGCCATCACAGCACGACAATGTTTACCTGTGGATCTGTCTGCGCCTATGGAACACTGAGTTCTACCTCCATCAGGCCGTGCAATGATGAGGGGGGTGCTGACACTGGCTAGTCTTTCAATTAAAAGATACTACCGGTAGACACTAAAAAAGATAGTGGAAATGCCTCTGGAAAAAGTTTGCGTAGGAGACAAGTAATACACTTTAGCATTGTAAGGGAGTGGGATTCTCTATGACCTTTAAGACATGGACACATTTTATTTGGTTGCTAATGAATAAGTAAATACCTCTGAGTCTAATTTAATAAGGCCCAAACACATCTGAGACAGATCACATAGCTGAGAGAACATCAGCTTTGTTAGGAGCAGACAGGCACCTTGACAGAGACAATCATTCATGATCCCTTTCATCAACGAAGGCACATAATGAATAGTATTCCACCTCTGCGGACAGAAATAACCTTGTACATGAACAGAACTTTGCAGCAAGGTGTTGATTTGAATTTACGGCCCCTCAGGATCAGCTGGGCACTGTTTCATAGGTCTGACAGGAGCAGTGGTGATGATAATAAAAGCAGGGTTATAGGTAGAGATATCACTGCTCTATGTGGCTGCCAGTGCCATGGGCCACGGAGGAGCACGGCTACTTATTACTCAAGAGGAAGAGGAAACTCCCCATTTAATTAAAGCAGTTAGAGGTCAGCGGCAAGCCAAAGTCCACTACTCTCCTCTGGCTAATTTTTCATTGGGCACTCATTGGGAATTCATTTTCCTTCCATGTTGCTCTAAATTGCAACCTACCAGTGTTTGATTGCTGCAGGATTGTCTCTTAAAAGCACTGACCGTCAAATACACATTCATGGCGCAGTGCTGATGCTCGCACTGTACAGACCCCAGGCTATAATGTATGTAAATTGCATATTTAGTTTGGGGAGATGAAGCAGCTAGGGATTACAATTTAAGAAGGAAAAAGCTTTCTGTGGTCAAAGATCAGTTAGATTGAATTAAGAGATTAGAATACATTTGCCTTCCAGTTATCTGGATTTGAAGAGCTGCCTGTTGGTAAAGCTTCTTCATTTAAAGTGGCAAGGAAAAGGGCCTGATTCAACTCAACTGAGCCTGAGTTATAATGATGACAGAGGATAAGATTATGAGGGAAATTTGATCAGAATTTAATGCAGCCAGATAAAACGATTAGTTAAAGGACACAACATATTTTGATCATTGATTTATTATTGGAATTATTATTATTATTATTATTATTATTATTATTATTATTATTATTATTATTATCATTGAGCACTTGAATAAGTTGTTATTAATTCTCTTTGTGGTGAAGAGAGCATATTGTCAAGAAAACATATGTGATGGTTAATTTCATGATGCAAGTTTACATGTTTACTGTCTGTGTAATAATCTTGTGTTTTACATTCAACTTTTATCAATACATATTTTTTCAATCAATCAATCAATTTTTTTTTCACATTTTGTTTATTATAATGACCAACTCAATATCTCAGAGGCCATCATGACTTCAAATAGAAAGACAAGACAGAAGTACATTGTATTCTAGGTCTTAGGAATATGAGATATTGGGACAGAGTTTTGAAAAACTGAAAGACAGGGATAAAGGTGAGCGTGGTCATACATTTTTTTCTTTTTTTTACAAATTATAACAAATTATATGTCAGACTACATATGAGCTTTCCCAGCACTGATATCCATCATACTTTGGTGTAATAGGATTTCCTGGGTGAGTAGCACTCCTTCCCTGAATGTCACGCTAGGCCGCAGGTCAGACCTCCCCTGGCAGTGGCTCGCACACTCAAGCTTTGTTTAGGTGATTGATGGATCATCAAAACCTCAAAGAGGCATAGTGACTGCAGAATGGGCTTCTGTGCTCTGTGAGATATCAGGAAAGGGTTAAAAATGAACCATGCATATTGATTGTCTGGCTTGTGGATCTAAAATCATTACTTTCAAAATAAAATGTATATATATATATATGTATATATATATATTTTATGAACTATATAGTTCACGGCAGAAGTGAAACTCTAAACTACAAATGTTTTCAACTCTCAAACAATTAATGAATCCTTTTAAATTCTTAACAATTTGTTTTAATTGAATATTATATAAACCAATTACAACAAAAAACTGTTGCCGTTAATTTCGTCCATTTGTTTTAATCGATTCCCTGAATCAGGAAACCAGTCATACAGATGAACGTCATTCAGGACCAATGACAAGACAGGATTTATTCTGTCCACTAGGGGGAGAGAGAGTACAACATATCTGGTCAAACCTGCCTCACTTTGAATCTGTGCAAGAGGCTAAGCTGAATAAAGCACTGCATCAACAACTTAGTTACACAACACTTCCACAGGTATTATCTACTTGATATTTATTTGTGTGTTCAGCATGGGCTTTTTGCCAATATACTATATTTCAAACCCAAAAGTGTTAGCATCCATACATCTTTTTGTTTTAAATGAACGTAAACCTTCTTTACGTAATATTTATTGATGGATTTTGAACCAATCAAACATATTACAAATGTGTTGCCGCAATCATAATTATTGGTCCAAAAATGAAACATTGTTAATTTATTACATTCCATAGCACACCCTGCATTTCGGTAAAACACCTTCCTTTTGATTTGTTTGATTCAAGTTATATAACCTACTTGTGTTTGACTTTTATACAGATATATATAAAGTGAACAAGAGGTCTTTACTATACTTGACATGAGAAAAATCTAACCACAGTTAAGACTCTTACACAGCTATACTCTGCTATACAGAAATACACTGCCACAACTACAAGCTAAACTACATTTTCATTTTCATTATTGAAAAATAAAACATTAAAGCTTGCAATGTGTGTAAACAGCAAAGTTAGCTGTCTTGCATTCATCACATAATGTGGTTTTAAAATATATAACACAAAAGGACTAGGTCATTTATAAACTGAACAAAATCTATTGTCTAGTAATTTATCACAAAAAAAAAATGAAATTCAGTATCTTCTCAGGCCGTTTCCTCTGCCTTGACATATTGTCTGCCTGGCAATCTCTGGCCAGTTCCAAGTGTGACCCTCACTAACAAATAATTTATGCTTTGCCAGAATTACAATGGAAATGAACGACAGTAGTGCTGAATGACAGATGCAGGTTAGAAAACAGTAAATTAATGGAAATATCTGCTCTTTTGATAAGAGCATTTTCTGTTTGCATTTTCTATTTGCATTTTCTGTTCGCATCTCTCCAGTCCAAACAAGGTATGACACATTTGTCTCAGGGAATTTTATTAATAAAGTTAGATCTAAAATCTCCACCTGAATACCTATGCAATGATAAACCCTCAAAGATTGATACGATGTACAGTACAAAAAAATGAAGCCTTTGGAGTTTCATTCAAAAAGGGGGGGATAGTAAAACAAAGCAGCAAAAATTGGTCATAAAAGCATGGTAAGCGCATGATTTAGTGGGGCGATAAAGAGTGGAAAGGTGGCCATTCATCATGGAGGCTAGCTCACCAGGAGAGGGCCTGTCATGGACACCACCAGGTCTGGGAGGCATTTTGAGAGAGAGAGAGAGAGAGAGAGAGAGAGAGAGAGAGAGAGAGAGAGAGAGAGAGAGAGAGATTCAAAAACCTGTTTGTTCCAATGTCTTTTCCAGATGGACACATATCAGATGTGTGACGAGTGCTTTGTCTTTGCCGCTTTGCAACTCCATTGTCACAGCAGCGATGAGGGATGGATGTTGTTAGCTGCAAAGTAGGAATTAAGAAGGCTTAGAGCTGCAGAACCATGATGGGAATGGAAGAGGCTTTATTGCGCATTTCTATTGCCTCTCAAAGAACTTCCAACATGGCAACGGCTGGACCGGCCGTTTTCAGCTCACGGTGCTAATGCCGCTAACAAACTACAGCAAAGTGCTGAAAGAGCTAACAGTGTTTACCTCAAGACGGTGTTAACAGCTATAACTGCCTTATGAGGACAGAATAGAGCTAGCCAGTGGGGCACACTCACATGCACAAACATGCACCAAAAGCATGCACAACCTACTTGGAAATGTCAACAGAGCAGGCAGAGGCTTGGCTTACAACACACACAAGAAGAGTGACTTAATATCTATAAGATAACTATATCTTTACATAGAAAGTTGTTTGCTGCTATATTAATACTCTGAATCCTGTCTATTGCCTATTTAAAGCTCCATGAAGTATTAATATCGCTTGTCAACACCTGTGTTCCCTTACTAAAAGTGCTTATATGCCCTGGGGGTAACTAATAAGAACAAAAAAATTAAAACTGTGTGTCGCCATACATACACATTTGTTTATCTTTCATTAATGTCATATATCTGTCTTGTCACTCACATACACATCAAGTCAGTTTGACCAATCAGACAGGGCGCCTGAGTAAATTCCAGATAAAGTGACTGATTTCATTGTTCAATGTTCTTTTTACGTTAACATTGATTGTATGTTGGCTAATTTAAGTTTTTAGTTTTAGTTTTCTGGTTCTAGTTGAATAAAATCATTAATATTTCGTGGGTTGCATAATAATAATTTTCCTAAATTCATCTCTTAAATGCACTTTAAAAAATTTATTCTATCAGATTATTTAAGATATAAGCATTCATTGCCAATATTGTTTTTATTGTCATGTTCAACAACATCCTTATTTTTAACTGAGCAAAACCTCACTTCAGGCTGTCATCTTTGACTTAATTGAAACTCCTGCAAATTTGAACATCTGCTTTATTGAGCAGCAGACCTAACGCCTGTTTACGCTGTAAAGAGAATCTGGGGAATCTGAAAATGTCTTCAAAACAGTGGTAAGTGTTGTCAAACGTCCCGTGTTTATTTTTGTAATTTTTTTTCACAATTTGGCCTTTAACAACACTTTCAGAAAACGGATGCGTGACGTGAACTAGCTAATGCCAACGTTCGTTATATGTCTCAACGAGGGCGCTGTTCATCAATGTAATTGGTCGGAAGTAAAAATAAGACTTAAGGCCACAAATAGGGGCCATGCTACAACCTAGCATGATGCTAATAGCCAACCCGGCTAATCTCCAACAGGTGGAGCAGGTATGAAGCAATTAAGCTAACAACTAACCTGCGGTTAAGACCGACAGATTTGTCTGAAGAGGTAGAAAACCAAAACTACTCATCACAGGTGGTCACAAACACAACACCAGTGAGATGACACTTCATGTTGTATTTTAATAAATTAGGCAATTTAATTTGAAAACACTCAGTACTCAGTAGGCCTATCTCCAGTCAATTATCTCTAGTCAATGTGCTGTGTGGAAAGAGTCAATGTTTTCAGTAGACTGTATTTTTTAGAAACCTTTGGAGGACAACTGAAGATCAGTTCGGACAAGCATAATATAGGCTACAGATGAGGTGGGTAAAGACATGTGTTAACTGTAAGTCAATGTAAAGCATCTCCTAACTTATTGTTAGCATATATTCATTGACTACTGTGTTGATATTGTTTGACATGCAAATGACCACATATAGGCTTTCTGGAGTGTGATGAAAAACAGATGAATATATAAGGGCTGTATATATATATACATATAAAGTAGTACCGGTAGTAGGGGTTGGTGCTTTGACAATATAAGCAGTGAGGTAATAAACATTGTGGACCACTTAAGTATTGTCATCACTGTGAGGTTTGCCAGGAAAACAAGTAGTGATTTCAGAAAGTCACTGTGCCTGTCCACGAAATAATCCAACAACATAACCCCTTGTAAATCCACATAATTTACACGACAAAGTCAGGCTAGCCACTTCCCCCTGTTTCCAGTCTTTATTATAAGAGAGGATAACTGGCTGTTGGCTGTGGCTTCATTACAGATATTAGTAATATTGATCTTCTCATTTAATTCTCTGCAAGAAAGCGAATGCGCATATTCCTCAAAATGACGAACTATTCCTTTAACTGCTGCCCCATATCCCACAGAATACCTGTGTGTAGCCCTGCACTCAACAAAGATTGGTTCTTTAAAATTGTGTATTTATAGACTTAGGGTATTGTAGATAATCTTATCATTATAAATAATATATAGCACAAGTGCAGTTTGTTATGAATACAAATCTCACAAGCTTTTTGCCACTTTTTAAATTGTGATGAAACAAGCTGGTGACATTAAAGCCCAACGTTTTAGTCTTGCGGCTCCTAAAGTCAGAGCTGTTATAGTGATTATCCCCTTACATATTATCCTTTAAAGTCTCAAGGTCATGGTGTCACTATGACCTTGAGTGCTGTCGATTAAGTAAGTTGAGATGTGTGGGTTAAACAAAGCACTGCTCACAGAAGTTAAAGAACGGCTCAAGTGGAGAACCCCTAATGTCGGTTTCCCTTGTCAGAATTAATAAAGCAAATCTTTGCATGGCCTTCTCAAGATGCCTCCATATGCCACCCATCTGTTTTAAGGACCTTTTTTGGTTATGTAAACAGGATACCCAACATCCTAAAAAGCACTGGGGCTTTGTGTGTCAGGGTTAATAATAGTTTGAAGCTGTATCTTCGCATATTTGCTGTTTGTAATTTGTTAGCGGCGAAAATGTGATTTGATTACTGAACTTTGGATGCATCTTTCATTTTCTTCCTGCTTGTAGATATGTTTTCTTCTATTTAAGGTCTGAGTGTGTCAACACAACAAATAAAGAAGAATATTCAGGACAATGTTAAGAAAAACTCCTTTTTCCCAAGGTACTCTGTGAGCTTTTTAATTAAAACCACTTGTTCCCAAACATATGCTTAATGTTTCCCATTACTCACGTTTGAAGGATTACAGACGGCACCAATGAAAGTCAAAGATTAAATGGAAAATGCAGATGTGTGAACAATGCGGCTCGTTTTATAGCTATCACAGCTTTTTTGACTGATATTGAGAAATTAACTGGCATTGACAAGTTTCCTTAAGTCCACTTACAATTAAACATGACATTCTTCGGCTAAAGAAAAATCTGGAAGCGGTTTCTTGGTTGTGGGTCAGCAGGCGAGCTCTTCAAGGAAGTTTTAAGAGTTTCTGATTCTTTTCAATCACATTATCAGCACTGCCCAGTAAAACCTGAAACAGGCTATTACTTATCCATGTATTTCATGTATGATTTTGTATTTATTTTATTATAATGGGATATGACATCATTTTCTATTGTTACCATTTATTTTGAAACATTTTAAGTTGAAACAAAATGTACACAAAATGAGTCACCGATCATACGGCAAGGTGGGTACTACACAGCATCTTCATATCCGCTGGTCCGTGAATAACTTGCATATGGGATGCAACCAGACTAATAATCAGGTTTATTATGTATCTTGTGTAATGATTGTTGGTACACCCTTGATCCAGGGTTAGTACCCCTGACACCTCAGCCTCGTAGCTTCCTCCTCAAATGTCTCAGGACCGAAATAGGCAGCCTGAATAGCCTCTGCCTCTTGTTCATCTATCTCCTCGTGCCCTCTAATCAAATATCATATCCACACTTGCAGTGTAGGTGTTCTTGAAATGTGTGCCTTAATAAGGTGTTGCATGTTACATATCTTTAGATATGTGCTCCTCCATTCATCTTTCAGGGATGTTTCTTTTTTAAACCTACCACCTACAGTGTGATTCAGCGTTTAAAAACGAAGTGAATAATATTATTCAACTAAAGCTGAAGATAAAAATACTTTTTTATGCTTATGTTTTGTTGAGGGACTGTGGAAGAAGTGAGGGATAGAAGAGCAGTTAATTTGTATACTGCATCCAGCTCCAGAGTTTAGGGGAAGGCCATGATCAGTAATGAGTTTGGCCGTTGGCCCAGTATGATTATTAAGAATTGCTACTGATAACAACACACACTGTATGAATTATATCATGGCATTTGTAATCACATCTTTGCTTTCCCGGCTCTCTTTCTGTTTGTGAATTAGCACCCTGTCAGCTCTCCTGCAGATCTTCAGAGAGAGAAGGAAAAAGAGAGAAAAAAGAAGAGAAATGACTGCGCAAGGGTTTCAAAACCAGGTATGAAAGTAATTCTTTTTTAGCTTTTCAAGATTCTGGCATATTTATGGGGCATTACTGTTGGAGCGGGCCATGTAATGGTATTTGCAGAAAGCACACATTGTTCACATCAAGCTTACAAAAGCTGAGGGCACAGCCATGTGATTGTGACCTCGCAGCTGAAGGGCCAAACTATGTGAGGCAAATGGGATCCAGCATTTGTGAGAGCTCCACACAATTATTAATAGATCCACGTTATGAAAATAAAAAATAAAATGTAGGAACATTACTTGTCCTAAAGCTTTGTGTTGAGCAGCCCAAGGCACCCACACAAAGCTTTACTGGAGAGGCATGATATGATGCATTTGCTTAGTCTATCAAAACACTTGCTCGGTAAGAGCAGAAGGAGAATCGACCTTAGTAAGTTGTGTCTAGGAATGATCAAAAATGTAACTGTGATCCCTGCTGGGCTCCCTGAAGATGTTTTACACAAGGCTGTGAATATGGAATACTGCCTGCATCATCACATTATCTTGAATCTCATTATCCTCAGTACTCAGTCAATAGTGTTGCAGTGTTTTTCTTCCTGCAGGATTCAGGCACATTAATACTGAGGATCAAATATTTGATCTTGGCAAAAATAAACAACACCATTTTAAATATCTAAAATATCTAAATATCTGGTTATATCTATATAAATATATATATTTATATATAAATATCCAAATATCTAAAACTTAAATATTGTTTAAAAAAACAAAAGAAGTGTCACATGGGAATTCCAATCTGTTAAAATGATGCCATGCTATACAATATGTGTTTGAATGCTCAGATGGAAGGCTAAGGGCCTGTATTGTCCTGACTGTAGAAGTGTAACCACTGCCTCTTGGGGCTTAGTCAGACGACTATGTGGTGTGCTTTTACTCTGCTCGGCCAAATGTGAAATAAATAAAAAGAAAGGAAAATGGCTGCTCTCTTGGCTGTACCCTTGGTCCCTTGCTCTTTGTTAAAACCATATCTCTGCTGCTCCATTGCCCCCAGCTACATTAAATCCCATTAAATTCACCTTCATTAAAGCAGTCCTCTCTACTCCTTGTAGCAGCCCTGGTGTGGGCCTCTCAAGGACAGCGCAGTAATGAGGGTGGACTGGATTTAACCTTGAAGAGTACAGGTTTTCATTTCCAAATCAATAACTTATGCTTCAAAACTGCCACTAGATCCAGGCTATAATTTTCAAGCATTAATTGTGTGGATTATATTTCTCCAGCAGTGAGAAGGTATTTAACTTTAAGCTGCAGTGTAGATATTGCATTTATCATTATTTTGTTTCCCTTTTTTTCTAATAGGAATTGACAGCTTGCACATTTTCTATATTAGGGACTTTGTGTGCCTGTAAACTTTGCTGCACAGATGGGATGACTTAGGGAGATTGTATTTCAAAGACTTTGTCTTATAGAGTATAACTAATTACGCTGTACAGTGAAAGCAAGCAGAGGACAGTAGGCTGGAATTTCTACTTCTCCTAAATCCAGTATTGCAGCACATTGGCATCGCTGTAGTCGAAAAATGTCTTACCTTCTCCACGTTTTAGTGGAACGTTATCTGGGGTTTGCTGTCATTGTCATATGATTGTATGGAAAGCATTAACTTGTCCTGCGGTGATAATTTCTGCCCGACATGTTCGTAATATGAAATATTGGATCTTTTCATAAAATGGGGAGGGCTGAGGCTATGGTGATCACTGGAGCTTAATTTTTTAATCAACTTCTCTCTTAAATGAAGCTTTATTAAATTACAAAGCTCACACAGTGGGAGTAGGACACAGGCAAATATGGCCCAGTGTAAAAAAAGAGCTTTTGTGGGATAATTAAATAAAATTAATAAAAAAAAATCCTTCGCAAGCACTGAAGAGAATGGGAAAGAGAGGAGACCCAGTAGCCATTTTCATGCTCTGCTTTTCTTTCATTTTTCTCATTAGGGTCTCAGGAAATTTACCATGTGAAATTATAAAAGAAGAAAGGGATACAATGTCTACAAGATATTGATGGATAGTAAATGGAGACACAATTCATTTTTTTCACATTCAAATTCACAGGAATGAAATGTCTCATTGTTGGTGCTCTGCCAACAGAAAGGTGGTCTGATTACATTTGGTTAAGCCTTAGCAGATTAGTTTGAGTTTAAAGGTCAGAGAATGCAAACTACATTGTCATCCTTCACAGCTGACTCAAACCATCAGCACAGTATTTTATAATCGTCTGGTTATAGTAGTGTGCAGCCTCATGCAGAAACTTCTTAACTACTCCTTTATCCTGGTTAGCTGTTCTGGACATTTTGGAGAGCCTTTATAATTATTTATAGTTTCTTAAGAAGTCCCACATTCTGCCGTGGGCTATGCAATAATATGTTTTGTATTGTACTTTATTGAGATTAAGGGAAAACTATAGGCAGATATACCTTATAATTGTCCTTAAAGTGGTTAATATACTGATAAAACTCCTTTAAAGTTCTCTTAGCTAGCCTTCTTTTGAATGCACCCTTTTGAGCTATATCTGCCTACAAGTTCCTATTTTATCTGTGTGGAGTTTGGTCATGACAAGTTTGAAGAGGTGATCTATTTTCCTTCAACACTGTAACATCATCTTCAGAACTGGAAACTCATTAGAGTAAATTGACTGTGTTGAGTGATTATTTGTTGGATACATCTTGTGTACCTATCGTGCTACAATGCATGTTCGGCTAGACTTGAGCCCCAGTATATATAAATATGGAGGTAATAACACTAAAATAATTTATATTGGCAAGAATGCATCCAAAATGGATGGAATTTTTTGAATAAAAGATTGTAGTATCCGCAGCCGATTTCCAAAAGACACTCAACTTGGGCCTGTTCCTTCAGCATAAAGTTGTCATGTTGTGCATTTCACTATCGGTTTTCAACTGTGCCTCTACTCCAAAATGTCAAAACTGGAATGTGGCCAGGAAACCCTATACTTAGCAATGCTTTTAAAGAAAACACAAAAACACTTTTGGTGCACACAGTGCATCCAGTTCACTCATCCTTCCATAACAGGATATCTGATGTCAGTTACACAATCTCCTGCTGGACTTCAAAGCTGAAAATACGGTAAACTCATATTTCAGCACCTAATATTGTGCTCATACTCGCCACAGAGCGTGTAGTTGGGCTAATTCAGTTAGCCCAAACCTCTTCCAGCTAAGGCTCTGAAGTTTTACACTTGTACTCGGTATGTTGTGAAATTACAAACACTTTTATGTCTGTCTGTCTATCAAACCTTATAATGCTCTGATTTCTACCCCACTGGCAGTGTCTTTTAATTAGATTATACTGGAGGAATAACCAGAGTTCAGAATGCCAATTTGTGTCCCAGACGGTGTAAAATTTGCTGTTACACTGCCGCCAAACAGAGCCGGTGAGAGCAGACAAGGTCCTCAGGCAAAGAGCAGCTGACTGCTCTTGAAGAGTTTTTCTCTTTCCCTCTCTTTTACCTATCCCTTCTCTCTTTCCAGTCAAAAATAATTAGAGGCATGAAAGGATAAATAAACATGTTATTCAACAGTCCGACAATCAAAGTAAAATAGCAAAGTTTTCATACATGCAAAGTCTCCAGGGTAGGACTTTCTATACTGAACAGTGATGTTGGCAAGCAATGAAAGCATGTGTAGTGTAAGTGTCTTCAGCTGAGTTTATTTCACCCAATATATTTTTTTGATTATATGCTTTTTTTGATAATATGCTTGTAACAATCAGGCTTTTTTCATTGTGTTTGTAATATATAATGTAGATTGAAAATACTTACCCTGTGTTTTAAAGAACATAGCCAGTGAACAGCTGCAGGTAATTAGAGCTGGCCCAGGAATGTCCAGGGAGTCAAAGTAAACATGGACGGTTTCCACAATCAACAACATTTACAAATGCTGAAGAAGGAAGCTACTGAATTTGTGAAGAATGTGCAGTGGGAATGGAAACCATAGAAGCATGAAGCCAGCAGATGTTGAAAATTAAATACATGCGGCATGTGGCTAACAGGACTGTGGGCTTATTCTTCTGATGGTGGACCCAGGAGTTCTCGCGGGCTAGAGGACAGCTGTTTCGGGTTAATACTTACAGGTTTACATCCAGCCAGCCATAGCTAATATATATTTTTTTTAAATGGATTTCCTTCAGGGGAAACTGACTTTAGTTTTGTTGCATATCTATGGGATGTTACTGTTGTTTGCTACAGTACACATATCAAATCGTATTCCTTTAAATTGGCCAGGATTCGGGAGTTTGCAATAGAGTACAATTGGCTGATTGACTTTAAATGGTTGGATGAAACCAAACTCTCTAAGACTTGTGGCCCCAGAGAGCTTGTGTAGTTTCAGGCAAAGCCCCGAAACATTTTAGTCTAAGTGCCAACTGGTTCTGCTTTAAATGGCTGAAACGACTTCTAAATGATTGACAGAGATAACTCAGCTGGCTCTGAGGTCATACACAAAAACAGCACTATGTCGATTTCTTTCTCATCTGTGGAGTAAACAAACCAACAACTTATGGAACAGTCCTTAAGAGGTCAGCCTTGAGAAAGCTGTTGCTCCATAATAAGTAACTGATCAATATTTCACAATACAACTTGGTCCTTTTTTTTGGCCCGCGGACATATGATGGATTTGCATTTGTAACATCAAAGAACTTGAAATGGAAGAATTTTGTTCTTTGGGAGTTTGTTTGGTGAAATCTGTTTTACTAGCTTTACTTTGCCATAGTACAAGACATTCAATAGACTTTCCTCTTTTCAATGATAGCCTTTTAAAATTTGACTTATTCTTGTGTATTTATATTTATGGCCTTTGGACGTAGTACAGCAATGGCGTCGCTCAGAGTTGGAGTTACCAAATAACATGCATTGTGTTAAATCTGTCTCTGTGTGGGATCCATTAACTCAATATTAGCACGCTGGCAGGGCAGCCGAGTGGGGTTCTTCCCTCACCAGCTTCCTTTAAAACAACCATACTCTGTTTATTTTAAATAGCTGCCTGACATTTTACAGTCAGGCACTCTGCCTCTCATGGCTCTTTGGCTGTTGCAACAGAAACATGTCAGTAGTGTTTGAACTGTAGTGTCATACATTATTTGCACTAATCCGTGTAGATATTCGTTCTGACTCATGAAGCAATGGGTGACTTTCGGCTGGAGAGTATAGGTTTTATTTTTCAAAGCCAGTCACAACTTCACATAAATGAAGTTTAACATTTGCTTTTTGTTTAGCCCCACAGCTTGGAGAAAGAAAAGATGGCTTTCACAGGGAGAGAAAGCAGTTTCATTAGGAAAAAACACTCAGCAAAACACATGGTGCCTATTCATTTCACTGTCAATTTTTCAAATTGTCACTAATGTGCATGGGTTATTCTTTACAGCAATGTTTTTGTTTTTCTATCTTAAGTACTATGTGACATGTTCCTGGAACCAATCAAAGAAAATAGTCTTTACGTGTCTGGGGGTAGAAAATGTGAGAATAAATTAAACCTGAAACCATTTACTGATAGTACTGTTTGCACTATTTAATTAGATTTTTTTGAATTAGTAGTCTTTGTATTTTGTGATTTTAAAGTTCCATGTTAGAGTAAAACCCTGATGGATTACCATAAGTGCCAATAAGTGAATGTGATTAAGTACTTACATGTTTTAGGCTTCTGTCCTTCACCCATTCTCTACCGGTGCATGTAGGACTCATGGCAGCGTGTCAACTTTACCCTCCCGGCTTCGAACCCCTTAACTTCTCTCACACCTCAACCCGGCGGCCCAGGTGTGTCTGCTCAGTCACCCCACTAATGACTGCAGGTTGGGTAGTTTATTATTACTTAATCGCTGCCGTCGGCTCCCATCAGGGTTTAAAATGAATGTTGCCAGCTGTTTCCCCGCTCTCATTAATTCTCTCCTATTCTGACTTTTTCTCTTTTTCCTTGTCAGATTTCCACATCCAGCGGCCTCATGGTGGTGGTCAAGCTCCTTCAGTGGTGAGTATTTTACTGGAGACCCAAACTGTGAACTCAGCCAACAAGTTCTTGAAATTCTCTAAAATTGCGGTGAAAAAGTCCAGCACACTACAGCACAGATGAAAGGGAGGAAATTGTGTAGTGTCTCATTTGATAGGGTTATATCATAGATTTTACTTTGCAAAGACAGGGCTAGATGTGTCAGATAAGATGGTGCATATTCACCCCAACCGCTCCCCTGTGGATTTAGTCACGGGGAAATATACATTATGTATCTCATGTTAAATCACGTTTAAATGCGGTAGGTTTGGGGAAATGGTCAAATCTCAATTTAAAGAAGTGATGTTTTTTTGTGGCTGGGGGGGTGTTGGACAAAGTTGAAGCCCTCCTTCTCCCCAGAGGTGGGCTAGAATCATTAGTTTTAGTTTTTGAAGTGTTTGGCCTTTTGATGTTCCTATGTTCTCTTTAGGCAGCCCGGCCTGAAGGGTATTTAATATCACCCCTACAAATTTCTAGTTAGGAATAATTTGAACTGAGCATCTGTCAAAGAAACAGCCATTTAAATACATTGGTCATGGTTAAAGAGGCATAAAATGAGGCTAGATTAGACAGAGCACCTTTTTCTGAAGGCTGTGCCTGGTCGAGTCGGGGCCAACCTGGGGCACAGGGACCCAGGAAAACTGCTCCTGCTTCCAATTCATTAAGTATAACTATCTAACGCGGCTGGGATTCAAACTCTCCCCTGGCTGCCCTCCTCATGGCCAGCCATGCTTGAATCTGCCACTGTGGCATGGCGGGGATTGTCTTAGGGTCTCAGTTACTTGATATTTTATTTATGAATGTTCAGGGGAGGTGGGACTAGATTATATTTCTCTCTGTTTCTGATGCTCTGAGTATCAGGGGACCGCTATATCCCCAGTGTCCTCACTTCAAACATTCCTCTTCTGTTTTCACTTGGGTGTGCAGGAGAACCTTTATCAGTGTATGCAATCTTAGATTATGTCTTCTAACCAAGAAAATCTTGAAAGAGCATGCATTATGTCCTATGAAAGAAGCTGTCTGTGCCTAAAGCAACTGACTGGGCCTGTCTAAAAAAAAATTCAGCTTTTCTTCTCTCCATCAACTAAAACAAAGGCACACACTCTGAACTGCAGAAAGATGCATTACGAGACAGAACAACTGAAGATTATTAAATTAATGTTAATGATTTTATTTTTTGGGTGACAAGGTGTCTAATACATCCTTTCTTAGCCTCTCCCATCACTCCTGTGACAAATACAGACGGCTTGCGTGAGCAGAACACATCAGACACTTTCTTTACGGAGGGAAATAAACAACGCATTAGTTCCACATTGACTTTGAACAGAAACAGAGGGAGGAAGAGGAGAGGTTAGAGGAAGTGCACGGCAGGAGGGAAACTCATGCTCTCGCTCTCTCTCTCTTTCTGTCATCCAAAATTGTGCTGTCTGGACATGTGATATAGATTAACTGCATCTCTTTTTCTTACCATTTCATATTCATTCAAATTCTGTGTTAATTTTTTCTATCTACAAAGACTGGCTAATTATTATGTTTCAATGTGAGACAAGTATCTCAGCTCTTGTGATGTTATAGACAAATAAGTCAACATGACCTATCAATGATACAGGCCTTAAGCCTTAGACTAACAATGTGATCCATGCAGTTGTTTCCTAAAAAATGTATATGCTGTTGTAGTTATGGCGCTACATCGACCTAAATGTATAGCATTACAATAAAGTTAATATAATGATGTAATTTGGGAATAAAAACTAGTTTTTATATCATCAACCTTTTTGACAACATGACAATGAATTGTAAAATGACATCCTGCCATTTGCTTTGTCGGATCAGAAAATGCTTGCAGATGTCGTTGTAGAGGACATGAACAAACAACGTATCTTGTCATTTCATTTGGAGCATTTATTGGATAATCCATAATCCCATTCCACTATCCCAACCTACAAAAGCATTGAACAACTCCAGATTCACTTCAGGATTTGAGTGTTTTTGCTCCTCCTTGACATGGTTGCCCTTATTCTATCACACAATAGCACCAATGCAATTAACCCTAAGAATGTAAGCCTTAAGTGCTAATTGTCTAAAAATAGTTAGCTCCATGGTGCTGTAAATAGATCACCTAAGGTCTGTAATCACTAATGAATAGTGTGTGGAAATTCCAATCTAGTACCAAAAGACTGTATATGTTACATTGCACAAGATGAGTTCCTTCACTCTTCTAATCCTTATTTTTGCACGTAAACTCTGGGTATAGTAAAGATATGGTAGGTTTTTTTTGTTTTTTTGCTGTATACCTATGTCAAACTGAGAGAGGACGAGATAAAAAAAAATCTTTTGAACAATTTTATAACATCATGAGATATTCTATGTAATGTGAACCGGTCAAGTCTGCCTAATCAATTTAATAAGATCGGCTATGACGCAAATTCAAACCACTTGATCAGATCAGTGCATTACTCCTTACAGTCAAAAGGGAAAATACAAATTAGCAATTGGTTCAAGTTCACCCTGTTCTGTGTAGTAGGTGTTTAAGGACTGATATGTGGCTTATAGCCTTCTTTAAGTTTACAAAATGAACTGTTGGTTGCTGATGTTTTGGTTCAACCAAGATGACTCGTCTTGTAGTATTGTATTTAATGTTAAGTACAGATTTTCATTTGGGTCCAGCAAAACTTATTTAATTGTGGCAAATTAAGAACTTGTCAGTGTGTTTGATGTAAGAAGGACCGGCTGCCACTGCACTCCAAGTTTGATTGGGTGTTAAATAACTAGATAAAGGGGAGTAGTTAATCAGTGGGAAGTTGTAACTTGGTCCTCTCTACCTTGGCTTGTCCTGGTGGTGGGAGGAGACGGTGTCGGAGGTGAATGTGCTGTAAGTGTGGAACTGCTGTGGAATAGGCTGTCGGGGTTCATTAGCCCAAGCCATCTCTATCTCAGGAGGAATGTGGCCAGTGGTTTAAAACCAATTTCCATTACCTGCCTTCATTTTATTAACTTCCGTACCATTACAGGGAGCTTCCCTTTGACAGTTGTTCCTCCTCACTGTCTTGTACTTCTAAGAGAGCCCTGCGGGAGCAAGGTTGTGAAACCTCACTTATCCTGTACTCTGTGTTCCCTTTAATCGCAAAGCACTGTGCCTTATGCCAAAAGTGTGTCAGTCTCAGATTTTAGATGTGAAGACCCTGCATGAAGGTCCATGACATACACACTTACAGTGGGATAGGAGGTGACACAAGTATCCAGCAAAAACTATAGTTTAGCCTCTGTGGATCTCGGCTCAGCTGTACAGGGACATTCTGTGGTTACATGAGTAAGGTCCTCTTAAAAGTTCAAAACAGGTGTCTCAGCCTAGTTTGAACTGTCGCTAGCTGCTGACTTTTGAGTCAGACATATTTTGTTAGGGTAATCCTGTGGGAGCCAGGGATGTGTGGTAAATAGTAACTGTGATATCTGTCGACGCCATGACCCCAGTCTACCAACGTTGATTAGATCTGTTGGGAGCGTTTGTCCATGAATACGATGGGCTTTTCTTGCAGCCTGAGTGAAGAAAAAGTGTATGGAGCTTGCGAGACACCCCTCTTCGTGACTGCCACTTGGGAGCACAGGGAAATGGAGGAGGAGGAGGAGGAGGAGGTGAAAGGCCAGGTGTCTGCCACAGAATTTAATTAGAAAGACTGGATGCTTTGTCCTCTGTAAAGTTGCTTCAGGCATTCTTTAATTGCCCCATTCCCAATTTCTTCCAGCAGTTCCATGTTTAAAGTTCATTAGTATTCATTGTGCATGACCATTTGAATGTTGATTTCAAGGATATTTTACTTTACTGTACCTCAAACTCTTTTTTAAAAACTATTAGCCAAATGTTATTACAGCCTAAATGTAGACTGGATACATTTCCAATAGCTCACTTGAAAAACATGTCCTCCTATTGCAAATGTTGCAGTTGAAGCCACTTTAGCGTACCTGATGAGATCAGTAATTGACTGGGCTGATTAACTTACTAGTGGTATGGAGGGTTACAGGATTAATAGGGACTCGAGAGACCTAGACCCAATAAAACATGATGATAAAGTTGAGCGCACTATGGAATCTTTTTAGGGATCCTCTCTCCCTTTGGTATTGTGGACAAATAAAAGGGAGGGATGCATCAATCTCAAACTCAGGCTCTAGTTCTGTACTGGTTGTTTATTTACTGACAGTTTTGAGCCAGTGACTTAATAAAAATGTTGAGATCAATCATGGATTGATTTAACATTTAATGAAATCCATCAGGGGAATTCAAGCTGAAGTTTTGATGAATCAGAGTATGTTTTAGGCAATTAACTGTTCCATTTTCATGATTCATATGATGGTGTTGCCAAATATGTTAATAATGTAAGAGTACTTTTAAAAGAAAGCAATTTGCTTATTTGAGGTTTTCTCACCCCGAGCCTTGAGCTTTATCAGCAGTGTTTAGCCCAGTTACCAGCATTTAAGAAAAGAAAGCTGAGATTAACCCCGGCAATAACACTGACCATCATTCATTAAAACTGTAATCATGCGTAAAATGAGATTGATAGAAATTTTTATAAAAGGTTGAGAAAATGGAATAGAAAAGGAATTATATATCCTGATACAGGATTTAATAGACAGAAAGTTAATTCAGCTACTTTTAAAATATGGTAAGGCGAAAAAATCCTCCTGGGCAAATTATAGACCTTTCCACCGTCATCACCACATTTCTAACGGGAGACAGGGGTTATGCCCCCTCTAGCGCGCGCACACACACACACACACACACACACACACACACACACACACACACACACACACACACACACACACACACACACACACACACACACACCTTACCTGCTCTGCAAACTGCATACACACATACACCAACACATATTCCGCTCTGAAATATAATATCTGGTTTATCTAGTTGCTGGAAATAGTTAAATCCTTCATGGGGGAAGCACTCTGTTGGTAGGATTACTGTGGTATACGCCAGCCATTTCTCTCCTTATTATCACATTTTTTTTCTCAACAGGCGAGTTTAAGGCCAGTGTTTTAATGTTCAGCTCCATTCAATCCCTAGCTTTTACACTGGATAAGATATTTATTTTAGTTAATCACTTAAGTGTCATGCTGAGCTCAATATCTTCAGTAGTCGGTAACAGGATTATGTGTATGATGGGTGAAAGTCAGGGCATAAACATACATTTTATATATACAGCATTAAAGTTTCCAAAGTAATTTTTCACCTTAAAACACCCTTGGCTGACATCTGCAGTCTGTCCATTTCACCAGCTCTGTCTGGCATACATTTGGAATACATCTTTTGCACTTGTAATGTGCTTGCCTTTTTCATCTCTTTAAAAATAAATGTAAAAAAAAGCCTCACTGAATATGGATAGAGACATAAAGATTAATGTCATATAACATTGTTGCTGTGCCTGTATTTCTTTATTCCACAGCTTTAGCCTGCATAGTTCTCTAAAGAGGGAACTCTGTACCTGCTGTTTTAAAGGTTCATTTTGAACTTACAACCTGGCTGACACCTGTGGAACCTTGCTTTTGATTGATTGTTGAGACCATTGATCTAATTCTGCAACCTTTGAATTTCTCCTCTGCATCCTTCCTTTTCTTGTATGGTGTGGAGTAAACCTAATTTCCGTGGGCCTCATGCAGGGTTTTGCTCTGCAAGGTGGGAAAATGTGGATAAATAAATGAAGTAACCAAAGAAACAGGTCTTTCACAGCGGTACAGAGGTTTTTATAGACTAGATCAATTAGATTTGTCTTATTTGGAACGATGAGGCTCTGTAACTCAATAAGAGGTAATGTGGTTGAAAAGGCCTCGCACTGTGCGGCCATTAGGTGAGAGAATGTTGCCATGGGAGTATTAACATGCAGGGCCACTGACGAGCCGGCCACCCTGTGGTCGCAGGACGACCACTCATTCCCATGAGATAAAGCCGCCCACAGAGCAAGTAATCATTCTAATACCACGCCTGCCATCAATAGTTTTCTCTTATTGCAGTAATACTATAACATTATGCTTAATTTGGTAATAGATACATTTCTACTAAAAATAATATCTTAATTTAAATAGGACTTTTTTTTAAAACAGTTCACAATTTGATTTTACAGACAAGCAAAGCTAAAGCAAGGCAATGTAACAACAGAACGCCCAACAGACGCACGACAAAAAGATAACATCATATTAAGGCTAGTCTAAATTAGAAGAATGACCAAAAAGAGATCAAAGATCCTTCGAGCTTTATCTCCTCAGGCAGGTCGTTCCAAAGCGGAGGGGTCCTGATGGCAAAAGCACGGCCACCTTTACTTTTGAGCCTCGACTTTGGAACACCCACAAGGGCCCCACCTGAGGATGTAAGGCGGCAAGCTGACTCAGACGTGGGCAACCATTCTGTTGTATAGCTTTGGGCCAGACATGCCTTAAAAGTGATCAGTAAAATTAAATTAAATCTTTTTACAGGTCAGCGTGTAAGAGGATTGTTTTGATTTTGGGGATGTTTTTTATTTGAAGAAAGCAGGACTGGACAACCTTTGTGATTTGTGGTTTGAAGCTTGAGTCAAATAGTACTAGGTTTTTTTTTGGCAGTGGACTTTATGTTGGCAAATAAAAGACCGATAGCACTTTTTAAATAGGACTGATCGTTTTGATGGGTTGAATAATATGATTTTTAATTTGTAGTTAATGAGTCAAAGAAAATCCTGTGCCATCCAACATTTGAAATCACAAAGAAAAGTTCCTAATACCAATGAGCTATTAATAATTGATAAAAGACTGGGCCCAACTGTATCAAAAACCTCTTTTAACAAATTTTGTGGCAATAAAATCAAGGCTGCACATGGTTTATTTAATATGTAACATCAGATAAAACTAACTAAAATAACTGTCCCTACTGGCATGCAAAACATTGTCAGGGGCGGGGGTCATTTGTTGCCTTTTAGCCTTGAATCTCTTTGTAAAAAAGTTAAAAAAACTGCACATCTCTTGTGAGGCATCAGTGAAATGACAGGGTCGGGGTAAAAACCAAGTTGATTGGTATGCATCCCCGGCTGCACGGTGGAGCTAGCACTGTCACCTCCACAGCACGAGGGGCCAGGGTTCGATCCTCGGCTCAACGGCCCTTCTGTGTGGAGTTTGCATGTTCTCCCCGTGGCAGCGTGGGTTTTCTCTGCGTTCTCAAACTTCCACAGACTAAAGACATGCATCTTAGGTTAAAGGATGACTCTAAATTGTCTGTAGGTGTGAATGTGAGTGTGAATGCCGATCTCTTATATGCCCCGCAATAGCCTGTAGTTGCTTCCTTATTTTATAAATAAATATCCTAAGTTTCTGCGTAAACACTTAATAAATGTAGGGTTATTTCCTGGCTGTCGGCTGAATTTCCTCCGCTAAATGTCCTCTTCTCCAAAGAGCCAAACAGCCCATCGTTTTGTGTGTGTGACAAAGAGGGAGAGGCATTTCCTTATCTGAACTCAGATGTGTCACTTGCTATGTCGGAGAAGGGTGGAAACACAGAGTGCCTCAGGACATTGTAACAAAGTCCCTTGTGCCACCAGCCCCCCTGACACAATTACCCACTCATGTCTAATTGGCATTTGAGGCTTCTCTGCTTGATCGACCATGGCCACATCAGCATGAAGTGGCAGGGCAGCGTTTTCCAAGCTGTGACTTAACTGGTATCACGCTTTGTTACTCTTCTAGCTGCTTACATAATTTGCTGATGTAAATTTACTCTGCCTAATTAACATCGTCAGCCTCTCATTTAATCTGAACAGACATGGGATGCATCCGGTCCCTGGTGCTACTGTCCGTTTTGCTGACTTCTGAGTGGCAGTGCGTAGGCCTGTCTGTTGACTGCGGTGCTGGAGTCGATGCGACTTGGTTGAATAAATCCATTACTCAGTACATACACAACTCGGCCTTTGCGTGTTGAGTCGACAATTGGGGTTGGGCATGAAACTAACTTTCCAGAACTGTCCTGAATTAAAAAATTAAGTTCATCTCAGTTGTTGGTTGATTGAAGCTGAGCACCTAACTTGAGAATGGTTTCGACAATGGTGCATGGACTTCGATCTGACTGACGGGCCTCGCTGTGGAGAAGAGCTGTGTGATATTTGAGGTGACAGCACTATAGACAAATAATCATATCCAACTCCCAATTAGAGTCCCTTCTCTACTTTATAGTCCTTGCAATGCTTAATGGCCTGTTCCACAGAACCGTCTCTGGATGCCTACACAGTCATCATTATCCAACCAGATCTCCCGTGTTAATAAATGACAAGTGTCTGGAATATTGATTTGTTAACCTTCAAAGAGGCGCCATAGAATGCAGACTGCAGAATTATTGGAATTAACAAATGTAGGAGAGTATGCTCTGAGAGTGGTGTATGTGTGTGTGGTTATATTTGTCCACATGTAAGGATTGATCCGGAGTTGTAAGTTGCGATTTTGAACTGCTTTTATTGTTATTTCAAAGTTTGTCAGGGCAGCGACATCAATGTCTACCAACTAGCAGTTTTGTGATTCTGTGCTGGATTCCCAATGGTTGGGTTGTACAAACAGTGGTTGATGCTAAAGCAAAGGCTGCAGCTGGAGAGCGCTGGCCTGATATGTACCAAGCCACCCCTCATTCAGCCAGTCAGGATATTAGATCAGACTGGTGGTTTTGTGATGGTGGCAGGGTCAGTGAGCATCTCACTCGCATACCCCCCACCCCGCTCCCTCCCATTGCTGCTCGCCCATTTGCTTCTCTGCCGCACTGCAGGGTAATCAGGGCAGTGACACTTTATGAGAGAGGGGACGACAAAAGGATTTACACACAAAGCCTGGCAGAGGAATGTATCTCATTTGCCTCCAGAGTTTGAACCTGAGTGCATAAGCACTAAAGTTTAGTTTAGCCCAATTGTTTTTGTTCATTTCCATCGGATGATTCAGACGCTGACTCACTCATAATTAATTTTTGTCATATTTTTTTTATTTGCTGTCGTAAGCATTGCAGAGAAATGTCGTAGCTTTTTAATAATGCCCACTTGCTTGGATTTTAAATAATAGTGACGAGTACAATTGGCCTACCCCGCTAACTCTGCTAATTCATAGCAACGATTCAGTTGGAAATACCAGTACTGTCTTACCCGCTCAGCCACAAAGAGAGGACAAAAAGTCAAACTGTAGTGTGTGTTGGAAGTCTGCATTTCACCTCTAAATATGTTGAATCTAGTTTTTTGGTTTGTGCAATCTGCTTATTTAAGGTTAAGAATTTGTATTAGGACATTGGTGGCAATCTGGGAGTGTGTCTGAAATTTAGAGGTGAAAATATTAAATATTGATAACTCCTCTCTGTGTCCATTGCTAGCCCATTTATAATTCATTCTACCTTGAAGGTAGAATGCAAGATGACCCCTTTTCATTCAGGCCTCTGCTTGCTAACTCCTGCTCTCATAAGTTGTGATTCCATGTAGCTCCGCTTACATTTTGCTCAAGTTGAGTTTTTAGTGTATTTGAAATAAGCTTTCACCCTGTACACTCATACTGTGTGTGTCTGTCCCCTCGATACTGTTCAAATATGTGTCGATAATCAAGGCATGCCCAATAAGCTTTAATGAGTGTAATTTGTTAAACTGTGATTTAAATTGTCTGAGCTTTGTTTAATAAAAATAAAAAGATAATCCATAGCAGTAGATTAAGGATACATGTTGATTTATCCATACACACAGACATATTTCAGATATCCAGCAACTCTTCCAAATGATTAATATTTCATATGGGGCATATTTGCCAGTGCTTCTTTGAAGATCTGTGCAGAGCTTCGGCTCAGACTTTGGTCAGTAATAAATAGGAATTCCCCCGAGGGTAAGGCTCATAGGTGCTGTTTATGTTGACCAATGGAACCACAGCCTGCAAACCGGAGGAGTAGCTCTGTTAGGATTGAAGCAGGTGGGTTCTGGGCTTCAAAGACCAAAAGATAATCTGCCAAAAAAATGTAAAGCCAGGCTCTGAAATGTGCTGAACATCTACGAGCTTCTGCTCACAAAGACATGAGACTCATCATGTGGTTCGAGCCAGCCCAGGAATGCTTTGATGCTGATGATCCCCTCACTTTTGTTAGTTTATTTGACTGAGTTTTTATGTATAATATGTATTCCAAATGCTAGCTGCTCTTTAAAGAACTTAAAGGAAATCTTGAAGAAATAACCTTGGAGTTGAGGGCTTGTGGTAAAGCATCAGCTGATTCAAAGGCTCAACTGCATGGTCTTCCATAACACAGAGGAGAAAGTGCCAGGTCAATCGCTGGATACATTGTAGCAAAAGAAATGGTACCGCATAAGCACAGGAGATTTTTCTTTCAGGCTTATATCTTTTTAATTTTCTGAGCAGAATGATAATGTAGAAATATTGATCGGCTTATTTTGTTACTTTTCTAGAATTATTTGATATCATGCAGTTAGGTGAAGTTCTACTCTTAAACAACTTTTGATAGCAGTTGATGAAATGTCATTTTTGACAAGATTGTCAAATGTGTGGATAGATGTTGTATGATTAGTTTTTTTTCTGACTTAAGGACTCTGTTTGCTTTCTTTAAAACAGAAAATAATAAGAAATCAGAATCATGTTATGTGCTTTACCATTGATGACTCTTGAAGTTGAAATTAACCAATATGTTTACTTCTCATTTAGAATGATGATGAACAATGGCTTTCAGTAAAGAGGTAAAAAGCACCAGAGGTTCTCAGGAAACTAAAATGTATCCCAAGACACAAAGAAAGCAGAGACTAGTCAATCATCCAGATCCACTCTTCTTCACCCACCATTTCTTACCTGTTCCACTTTAACAGAACATATGCTGCATTTCTCAAGCCCATTTGAATTGGTGCTGTTGACGTCCAATTTTTGTCACCAACGAGGTGAAGATTCAGAGAGTGCCTCAAAATATGGAAGTACATTTACGCTCAGTTCCAGTATATTCACATCTATACGGAGTGCTAGCTATAATACAAAGCAGAGCAAATGTAGTCTTCTGACTGACATTTTGAATTGGTTCATGTGTAAGCCATTCAATTATATAGAATTCCAAGTTGTATTAATTTGCATACTGGGTTAAAAATGGCTAATAAATCTTTTCTAGGGCAATACAAGGAGGAGAGGGCGCTGGTTGTATAGATGATTTCAACTGGAAATTGCTCTGCTCAAGTGATGAATGGATAGAACTAAGGCTAAACCAGGGAACTTAAGGTGATTTTATTTTCCCCTTGCTATTTAGCAATATTTTAGAAGTAGGCCTACCTCTTATGTAACCGTTGTGGGCTGAGGTTTGCTGCATGTGTACTACACTTCTTGTGCTGTACTCTACTGTGAATTATTGGCTTTCTTTTTTTTATTCAGGCAACATGTATTATTTTTTTGTGTGGACTATCTTAAGTAGTCTTCAAATGGAAACAGAATAACAGGAAATAGATGGAAAGTAATGAAGGAAATGGCCTCCAAGGCTCCATCTTAGTTTATAAAACAGGTTTTTGTGGAAAGTGATTGTTTTCTCTTTGCCTGCAGAGGGGGATGTTGCCCTGGACATGAGCTCATGTTCTGTGTTTAAGCAAGCAGTACACTCACTACCTGCACTTTTCCCCTCACATCTGCGTAATGTTGTTGTTTGCAGGTTTCAAGCATTTTATTATATTCTGAAAACCAGCATATCTCAATGCCGTTTTCCCTCTAAACTGCTCTCTCTCTCTCTCTTAAGTTTACACATTCAGCAGCATTCTAACATCCTGTGGATCTCTTGGTTGTCTGTCTTTGTTTACTTAATTCAATTGTTCTTGATGGAGTACGTACAAGATCTGCACATCTTGCAAAGTAGAATGCAATTTAGTAATTTACCAAAACATTAAACAGAGATTTAAAAGAATACGACAGATTTCATGTGGTCTGAAAATGTGCAGGTAAAAAGCCACTCAACAGAGTGTTCTGTAAAACCAGTCCGTAAATATGAGAAATAGTTGAGGTTGAAGAATAGGCTACGGAGGTGGGAGATGAGATAGCGGTGGTTTAGATGGCCCCCCTTCTTGTGCCGGCCGTCAGAAGGAACGAAGTAGCCATTTTGTGGTGAGTGCGGTGGTGCGGTAGAGATGAGATGGTTAACACCCTTCTGCAGTACAGCCACCCTCATCTCTCTCTCTCTCTCTCTCTCTCTCTCTCTCTCTCTCTCTCTCTCTCTCTCTCTCTCTAATTTTCTCCCTCCTACTTTCTTTCCCTCGCTCGTTCGCTCAGTCGACTATGAAGACACTTCATCTTTCCTGACAGTATGACCACTGCTGCATGTTCTGATGCGTTCAGCATACCTTCATTGCATCATAAATAAATCAGAGAAATGGCTTTTTCTTTCTCTTTCTCTCACATGTTCCTTTATCTCTCCCTCTTCTGTGCCTGTTATCTCGAGGAGTCGCTGGAAAACGGGAAATGGTGTGCCGGTGGATTTCCTGTGTGCTCCCACTCTTCCGCTGTTCTTACTGCATGTGCGTGATCATCACCCTCTAGTCCCCTTTTACATTATCTCAAAGGAAATACATTATTTTTCCTCCATAATGATATTCAGTTCTTGTTATGACATTATCTGCTTAATTTTAATTTAAATGTCATGGATGTAAGGGATTTTCTTAATTAATGTGCACAGGGGGATGCAAAATACAAACTTGTATAATAGAAACAAAGTAGTGTAATTTTTCCATTTTTGAAAGGGGGTTTGGGGGTTGCATTGTGACATAGAGGCTACACAAATAAACTTGTCATGCATTGTTATTCGTGCTGGAACCAAAAAACACACACACCAACTCACATGTACATTTGTGGGGCTGTAGATTACATGTGCAGGCAGGGTAGGGATGGGTGGATGAAGAAGAAGGGGGATGTGGAGAAAGATTGTCAAGAACCCCCCCACCTGACTCCCAGTTACCCAGTCCCTCCACCCCTTCCTGTAATCTCCACTCCTCCACGGGTAGTCTCAAACCTTGTGTTCGTCCACCACCAACCAATTACCTGGCAACCCTGCCCTTATCCCCAGCACAGGCGTGATGCTGCTGCATGATGGGGTTTTTGTATATTGAATTCCATCTCCTGGTGAGATAAAGGGTGTAGGAACAGGGCTCTGCCGCTGTGCTAGATAAGTGTTTCTCACAAACCGTTCCTCGCCGCTTCTTCTGACACTGATTGTGGAGAAAAGAGACATTGGGGATGGCAGGAGGGGAGACGGTGTGGGGGTGGAGGGTTGTTGCAGCGAGATGGGACCCAATTTCAGTATTATTTTCCTCTTGTTTTTAATTTGTTATAAAGCAGCTCACAGAGAAGATGTATTCCACTCCTAAACGCTTTCCTGTTCCATGTTTGTAAAGTCTTCGTGTCACAATTGAGATCAATATTCAAATAACAAGAGAATATTTTCTCTGGCATCACTTCTTCTCATTGTAGACTTACCAAACACCAGATATTACTCTGTGGATCGATAGTTTATCTTCATTTAGGGTGGCTGTTCAATCTGCAGAGGTGACAGTTATGGGTTGAGCAGCTCTGTGGAGTATCAGCTTTTATTCAGCTTCATCCCTTCCTTCTCAGTCCTATTTGTAAGCTGTCCTGAGAAGTGTCCCTTGGTACCTGTGGCCTGAGCCAGGCCCATCTATCTGTCTTTGTCTGGCCCACTGCAGGGAACCACACACTCATTGGTTGTCCTGGGGAACAATGTAAGTGATGGACCACCGTTCATACATCAAACCTGCAAAGCATTTGACAGTGCAGGACAGAAACATTGAAAATAATGACCACGGCAATATGTATCACAGGTTAAAAATAGAGTGCTGCAAAGAAGTGTTGGCAAAGTTGAAGATGAGAGCTCTTCTCTGTGACCCACCCAACCCTGGCCCTCCCACCGTTTTTGAGGTTAATGGAAGCTGCCTTGAACGCAGAAGAAAAGATGTTTCCAGTTAGCTAGAATGAGTGATATTCAACTACTTGGACACTAATATGCTCCAATTGAATTTCTCCCTTTGTCAGAGGGGAGTCTGTCCTGCTGTGGACCCTCCCTCACAGCTGTGGCCTTGCCTCTCTTCGCTCAACCAGCACTGAGCCAAGCCCCAAAGGTCAAGTGTGAGGGGTCAAGTTTAACCTGAAACCAGACAGAGCGAGAGGGGGCGGGGGCGGGGCTGGGGTCACTTCTGTGCAGCATATTGCTGAGCATCAGTCTGCACGTTTGTATTTATCAATGTTTGGCTTAATCGGTGCTGTATGTTTGTGGTTGAGTGTTTCCAGTTGTCCATTGAGGACATACTGGGACCTGGTTGCTCGAAACCACATTATGAGGTTCTCAGAAATGTGCACAAGAACAATTGTATGTATTGCATTGTCAATTCAAGCATTTGCATTGAGGGACCACAAAGTCAACTCTATATTGTGTGACACATTTCTAGTTGACCTGCCTATGCCAAATAAGTCTGACAATATGTTACATTTTGTGTTTGAGGTGATGAACCTACTACAGTCCTCTTGCCTAGCAATACTGCAATGTGTTTTATACTTTCACAGATTAAATCAAATGGGAGGCAAGCAGGAAACAGAGACGCATCCTAATGCTTTGTGTGAACTATAATCAGTCTCAACTGTATGTACAGACAGACAGACAGACAGACAGATGGACACACACACACACACACACACACACACACACACACACACACACACACACACACACACACACACACACACACACACACACACACACACAGCGTGAGTCAGCCAACACCTGGATCAGATAAAGGGTCTTTCATGTTTGCAGGGCTATTCTGAGGTCAGTGAGTGCTGGTGTTGAGAGCTAGTTTTACTAGGAGTGAGTGGAGCTGGAGAATAAATGAAAAGAAACCATATATATCCTGTTGTTGCAGAGTTAAGGAAGTTTTATTAGTCCACAATTCCTTCCTTGATTTTCTCCCCCCACCACTTTAGAGATACCTCCTTGGCATCATACCTTGCCCATCTATTGCACAAGTTGTCTTTCGAGCAAGAAGATGGATAATAGTCTTCTTTGTGCCTTTTGAATTATAAACAGTATGGCACATAGATAAAAGTATATGCTTTTGTCAAGCTGCCGTTTCTATCTTGTTTCAGGCATTTATGGGAGAATGTCTGCTTTTTTTTTAATCCTTCACCGAGTATTAACTTCAGATATATTAACCTCTATCCTCAAGGCTTTTGCCTGCCAGTAACTTTGATATGATACAGACCATCATAAATTATGTTTCTGAGCTACAAACTCTCTTACACCCATAAAAAATATGCACAGAAAAACAATGAACAAAATATGCGCAACAGGCATTTATAGAAAACAGCATCCACTGTTTAAACGTCACATATTTTGAATGTATTTGTACTGATGCCTATCATAAACGTATTGATAAAGAGAATTACTGTAAACTCCACATTAGTCCATTTTCATGATATTTCTCTTGAAATTCTCTAGGGCTATCATTCCTGACTCTGTGCTTTGTATATTTTCTGTTGCAATTAATTAAAAAAATTTCAATATAAGTTTAAAATGAAACAATTCCAGTGGAGCAGCAGTCTACATCATTGATCATCTCGCACCTTGACTATTGTAACTTCCTCCTGGCAGGTCTACCTGCTAATGCCATTCGACCTTTACAGCTCATCCAGAGCAGCAGCTCGACTGGTCTTTAACCTCCCCAAATTCACCCACACTACTCCGCTCCTCCGCGACCTTCACCGGTGGCCGCCCGCATCCGCTTCAAAGCATTGGTACTTGCGTACCGTGCTGCGAACAGATCGGGTCCAGTCTACATCCAGGACATGGTAACACCGTACACCCCAGCTCGTTCACTCCGCTCGGCTTCTGCCATTCGGCTCGTAGCTCCGTCACTGCGAGCTAAACACTCAACAAAGTCACGACCATTTGCTGTCCTGGCTCCTCAATGGTGGAATGAGGACCCCATTGACATCAGGACAGCAGAAAGTCTCTACATCTTCTGTCTATACCTTGAATAAGGAAAGTAGCACCGTAGTAGCACTTTAGTAGCACTTAAATGGCACTTACTGATAGCACTTTGTAGTTTGACTTTCTTGAAGAAATTGAATGCACTTATTGTAAGTCACTTTGGATAAGTGTCAGCTGAATTAAATGTAATGTACATAACAGTCCTTGTTTCAAATCCAACTGGGGACGTATGTCACATGTCCTCTTTCTTTTACAGTTACAGTATTTCCTTTCAGTCCGCCGCCAACAGTCCAAGAAAAAATGCCGTACAAATGATCTTTGGAAAAGTCTCTCCTCGAGCGGCTTTCCCTTGAATGTCACAGCGGAAGGTATATACATTTCTTTTGTGCTGGGGCAAACCTCTGTTTATCTGAGAACATGCTATAATATGTGTGATTGAAAGGATTGACCAGAGCTCCCGATGGCCAGTGTCTAGATGTAGCGAGTGCGAGAGTGGTTGGTGACAGTCGCATCCCTGTAAAGTTTCCGGTGCAGGTGTAATTCCCTATAAAATGCCCTATAATTTACTTCCCTTTGGGAGCCCCAGGGTGTGAAAATCAATAGGATGGTTGAGAAGGATCAGGCACAGTGTCTATGCTCAGTCATACTATGGCAGCAGTTAGGGTAATTCTGTAATGGCAGGGGTTGAGGTCCAACCTATCTAACGCTCTAGCTGAAGCAGATACATGTTTTACAACACCATCGTTTAACCCTTCCTACCCAATCCGCCCCCAACGTGTCTGAATGCTCTACCGTGGTAGTGTGTCAGTATTTGTTTGTGTGTGTGTGTGAGTGTGTATCTGTGTGTGAGGAGGGGCGGTCCCTGGGTGAGCATCCCTACTCTTAATGCTCTATAACCTTGTAAAGATAGCCTCCGGCATTTTAGCATATAGCCGATCTTCAAACCCCCCTAGTTGTTTCAGAGGGAAGCGATGCGGAAAACATGCATTGAATCTAATAAGATTCTGCATGTATAATGTAGCATACGGCATATCATATAGGCCACTGGATATTATAACCCTAATTCAGCGCACCTCTAAGCATTCAGAGTGGTACATTTTTAGTTTTTAAACCAGTAAGATTGATAAGGATGATCTTAGAGGACGTGGGCTAACGAGTAAGCAGGATGATGTAGGATAGCTCCCAGAATCAATCAGAATATAGTGCACTATGTCTTGCCGTTATTTCTAATAAAGGGAAGAGTGACGCCTTTGTGTGAATGAGAAAGCCGGAGTGAGTGTGATGGTGAAGAAATGGCTGAAGAGGGAGATCCCACGCAGACTTGCAGCCCAGTCTGCATGACGTGTCTCAGCTTCAGCAGGGACACGCAATTCATTCTGTCAGAACGGAGCAGAGAGATCTCATTGTGCCTGCCTGGATTGGCACAAACAGCAATCACTTGTTTCTGATTTATTAGATAGCCAAGGAAATTAATTTTGTTCCAAAATGCATGGTCGGAAATTAGATGGTGAAATTGTGTGAAAGAATCAGTGATTGTTTTCCCCCACCCGCTATCCCTCCGGAGGTACTGATAACTCCTGATCTCTGTGACACCATTAATGAAAAACTTATTCAGATTGAGGAAAAAATGGTCTTCAGCGACGTTGTAATTAACTTGGCTATCTCTGCGGCTCTTAACATGATTTGAACCACCCATTAACTTCCCCCAAAAAGCTGGCCACTAGCACTCGGGTCATGGATGGTTATGGACCTGAGGATGTTCTGCTCGCCACTTTACTTCCTGTTCACATGTCTGGAGATCCGTTCCTCCATAATGGCGAAAGTGATTTGCACAGCTGGATTAGCTCTTTGAGTGTTTTCATCAGTCATACTATCACATTCACTTGTAACCTAAATATATAAAAAATATATATGTATATAAAATCAGTAAACTCTCCTTTGCGCATTGTGGTTATTGTTATCAATATGCAGTAGTATCTGAAACTGTTTTCTCACTGCATGAGATAGCCTGTTTGATTATAACTCTGCATTTGTCAGTAATAGTTTCACATTATTTGCACACATTTGGTCACACTTAATCATTTATATGACCATGGATGGTCACAGTCATTATCTGCCACAGTGTGTATCAATAGCTAATAGCTGATGTAATCTCAGTGGGAAACGATTGACTGTGGAGAGTACCTGTCTCACATTTTCACTGTCATCGTTTTTGTTTTGTTTTTACCATGAATCTTTGCCAAGTGTGCAAAATGAGCCATGTTTACACCACAGTTACTAAAGGAACTGGCAGTTAATACTGCTCTTTCTATTTGTTCCTTGTGCATTTGTATGTTTTTGCTATGATACATTTCAGGTTGCATATTCAAACCCACGGCCCTCTCAGCACTTTAAATGCTTTAATAATTTTACACATAGTATGAGTATTCATTCTATCTGTCCTCTATTTGTTCAACAGCATAACATTTGTGATAATGTGTTTCTGTTTCCCTGCCCTATGGGTAAAAGCTTGTCTCTAGTATTTCTCTTCTTATTATCTTAAAGGCAGTGAAAGCAGAAAACAAACCACTATCTATCCACCTTACCTTTTAGCCAGCTGAGAATGGCATTATATTTGCATTGGTGCCTGTCTACTTTAGCACTTAGAAAGGTTTAGTATCTGAATATAAATAAAAAAATATAATGCAGAGCCAAGCTTTTTTATTTTGACCACTTATCCATAAAAACAAAAACAGACTGCCATAGACGTAACATATGCATTCATACAAAACTTACAACATCGCACTACTATATATTCACATGAATCCCAGCTGGATATTTGATAATTCACGGTCATTTCCTTGTGCTTCTTCCTGATACTCCTTTCCTTTTCTCCTCCACCAAGGCTGCTCCACCATTTTCTCAGAATTGAATGCAAATTGGTTAAAACATTGATCAGAACTTATTACAAAATGGAGCCTTGCTCATAGAAAGAAATGGCGCATCACTATGAGAGCGAGGATGGAAGGGGCTGTGGGAGCCTGAATGTGGGCTGTGAGCGGTGGTGGGTGGGGCTACCGTGTGAGTGTGTGTGTGTGTGTGTGTGTGTGCGTGTGCATGTGTGTGTGTGGAGGGAGGCTTTCTGTGGCAGGGATGGGAAAATTAGATATTTTTTTTCATGGGGTGAAGAGTGGGAGGATGGAAGGGGGGTTGCCGGGTTCAGTAATGGCACCTCACCGTATTTTATATATGTACAGATTGAAGAAAATGAAAATATTTTCTGAATTTCTCTATTCATTTTCTTTCTGTTCTCATGTGTGTGTGTGTGTGTGTGTGTGTGTGTGTGTGTGTGTGTGTGTGTGTGTGTGTGTGTGTGTGTGTGTGTGTGTTTCTGTCTGCACCTCTCTGTCTGTCTGCATTTAACCCACCCAGATCCACCCCTCCTCCTGCTCCCCTTTTTCGCTGGCAGATCCCCAAGGTTATGGCATGTCTGGACATCTAATCAGGCCAAGTCTTGATGCCGAATATGCTGTGCCCCTCATCCCCACACTATCCTGTTTATCCTACACCTGCCATTATATATTCAAGCCTTCGTCCAGTCTCAACTGCACACCCAGCTGTGATAAATGAACATGACCTTGGAAAATAGAAAGGTTGAAGAACAATGATTCCACTTTTTATTAATTCATTCTCTCATATGTAGGTAGGAAAAGCGTCTCTCTCTCTCTGGCCCATGTCTGACAAAAGTATGCATTTGAGGATTTGAAATGTATTGTCTCAAAACTGAGGCACATGCAGTCTACATGTGTGAGCCATTTTGGGTAATTTAGGCAGTTATGTCTCTTGTCCCTTTGACCCAAAGGGATCATGTTTGCGCCTTGTCAGTAGTAATACAAAAGGAACAGCTCCCTTTTGAATGTCGTCTCTTCGTGTTTTTTTCTGAAGAGTTCAATTTTTAGTCATTTTGCATGCGGGCACCCGTATGCATCTTTTATAACTGCAGTGGAAGAGCCAAATAATAGATCTTTCGGTGAATTCGTCAAAATACATGACAAGTGAAGTCATTTGAATCTGTCAAAGGTTCATGATTGTAATATTTCTGAAGATGTGGACAGTTACTCACTGAAAGCAGTTATAACAGCAGACAGAGAATATGTTGTTGACCTTTTAGTGAGGGGAGTGCTTTCTCAAACCCCTTCCCTCACAGCAGACTGCAGTACCCCTGCTTAGCCAGTAGATGGTATGCCTCGTTTAGGTTTTCTCGTTTTCCACTCAGCGAGCCTTGCTTGCTCACCCGTGGCTTGTGAAAGCGCTCTTGGGTAGGCCTCCCCAACCTATCATCCCACACCCCCCTCAACACCCCTCTGAGCACCCCTTCCATCTCTGCCATCTCCCCCGTCGCCCCCCTCCCTCTCCATCCAGGGGGCAGAGTCACCGAGGTGGCAGTTCTAACAAGCTGCCGGGGACCGCACTGCTCAAATGAGCCAAATCAAAGAGAAAAGGGGGAGTTGGATAGGTAGCGCCATGAACCCCCTGCAGAGAACAACCATTCTGATGAATATGAAATGAATTTGTATTGCTTGACATGATAAGCCCAAGGATAACCCTGTGCTCAGTCGACATCTTTACCCTGACATTAAAAGAAGCACAAAATTACTATAGCAACAACTGCCCAACTAGCTGTGAATTGTTTGTGGCCTGATTGAAAACATTTTTTTTTTTTTACTGGAGAATCAGTGAATTGCAAATTAACAGGATTTAGACGTCTGTTGTGTTGTGGACACGGTGAAGTGTTCATCTAGCCTTCCAGTGTGTGTTCATGTCCTTCTCTCTGAAAAGGACATGGGACAGGTGGATGAATTCGACACTGCAGTTTTTTTTAGATTCACTGACTGGTGGACTGGCATTAATAAGAGAGCACTCCTGTACCATCCTGTCTCCCTCCTCCAGTCTTCATTCTTCATTCTCTCTGCACCTCTCTGATTTCTCATTTCATTTTGTGGTGCAGTTGCTGTCCCTCTACATCTTGCATCTCCCTTGGGCTGTCTTCTCCGTGATGAAATGGCGTCAGGTCACTCCACCAAAAAAATATACAAGATCATGGAAAAGAAACACCACATTGTGTCCTCCCCCTTCATGCAGCTTTAGTCTGTCACTTCCTCAGCACACATTCAAACATGTGTGAGTGAGCATGCACGTGCACACACACATGCACAAAAGTACACGGGCACATACACTCATGGAGTTGTGGCACACTTCATTTAACACACACAGATGCAGGGCTTTATGGTTTTCCTAAAGCCAGAAAACAAGGAAGTGCACATTGATTGTAAAAGCCTGCGTTATCATTTATGTTCACAAATGCTCCTGGCATGGAAGAAGAGCCATTGAAATTGCTCATCCAAGAGAAGGGAATAGGAAACGTTGTGTATAATAACGCGAATGGTAATGCTTCCGTTTTATGTCCCTAGTTCGTCTGTATGCACTCTCAGAGCCCTGACCCTAGATTTCTCAATGATTTCATAATTTATCGAATGCACTGTAATGCATACAGTAATGGCCACATCTGTAATGTTTTCTCTCCGTCCTTTTCTCCCTCTTGGTGTTTTTTTCTTTCATTTAGCTTTCTGTAAGTTTAAAGAATTACACAGTGAATATGGCTTCACCTGCAGAACTCAGCCTTTTATCTTCTGCCAGACGCTCTTTTGGTAGATTTCCGACCGAGAGAATCAGCATTGTTATCGCCAAGAAATGGAACCTGCTCGTACGCAACGCTCGCTGGAAGTCAGTAGAACCCCTGATGATACTTAGCCGTCAATTTCTCTTGGTGCTTTTACTGTTATTCAGTCGTGTTAATGTCCTTTTGGTTTCAAAGATGTAAAAGGTAAAGGTAATATCAGTGTTTATGTATGGAAATATATATATGTGTTAGATGTACAGTAGTTACATGTTGTGGTTGAATGCTGAAAACTGTTTTTGAGACAAACTGTCGATAGTAGGATTTGTTTCATAATGATTTATCGCTCGGATTGATATTGCAGGGAAAAGCAAGTAAATGTCCAGCAGCTGAAATTATAATTAGACACACACGAGGCAGACACTAATGATTTTAAAATCTCTAACTCTATAATTGTGTTTGTCCTTGTCTCTGTTCACAGAGCAATCTTGTTTAAGTTTAAAATTATGAATAAGTATCTCACTGGTACTTGCAGCTTGTCTTATTGGCCTTGGGAAGGCACTATTGGGTCCCCTCTCCAACCAGCAGGTCAGGAAGGCACTGAGGGGTAATGCCACTGTGTAGTTTACTGTGGTACACCTTTACTATGTGACGTCTGGCTGGGCTCTGCATCCATTAGTCTCCAGATCAGAGCCGGGAGCTTGTGCTTTCCTCTGTGCCCTCTTTCGAAGACTTCTCTAACCACAGATGTTTAGTTTGTAGGCTGTCAGATTTACCTCTGTGGTCTTCCATCCAGAAATTCTTTGGAGAGTTGCATCACACATTGAGAACGTTTTTCTTTGGAGCAACATGTGGTAAGGTATGTATTAACGGTAAGATGTCATTAAGAACAACTGAGCACATTTTTGATGCGTTGATCCTGGTTGGTAACTCATTTCCGCGATGCTTTTGTGAGCATTGTCTTCAGACTGAATGCTGGAGGTGTTTTTACGTTTGGTTTTCCTGAGTGGACACAATAAAAGCAATTTCTCTATAAAGTCACTCAAACATGGAGTCAACAGACAAAAGGGATTGGAGAAAATCTAGGCCACAGCAGAATCCAGCCTTCCCCTCTGCTAACCTCCTCTCAAACAAACACAGCAGCCATTTCCTCCCTCGGTCCCTGGAGCCCCTCGCCCCTTGCTGAAGCCGGCTGCAGCATAGGTGTTGTGACTTGTGCCATTTCTTTCCTATTTCACATTGTAGTTAGCAGCATGTTATCTCAAGTTTCTAAAAAATAGAATTACCACAGTACCGTGCATGTATAAAACATAAAGATTAAGTGCATACAGAAAAGATTTGGGCTATATGGTGGTGTCTACATTTTATTATTTTATATAACGGATTATATTTCAAATATTTTTTTTAAAACATGTCACAAACTATTTTAAAGCAATCAAACCAATGCAACACAATTGTATTTGTATATCCTAGATTATCTGTGTATTATGGAATACATCCTAATAGGGAAATCTCAGTAACAATTTACGACAAATCTATTTTGTTTAACAACACAATTCACCTGCTGTGTATGTAAGAAATGCAAATTATGACATCTTAGTTTATTTTTTATTTTTATTGTGACATACTTTACTTTTTATTTAAACCTAACTAAGGGATTTTCCCTGGTCTGGGTATATTGGTGTATTTTATGTACAGATGCATCTGGTAGGAATCAGTTGACCCCGCTGAGGGAGCTGAAAGTGAAAGAGGCTGTTCTGCTTTAGCACCGGCCGGTCTGCCAAAGTCACAGCCTGATCGGACTGAATCCCATGGCGTGTCCGCAAAATCAAGCGTGATGGAATCACGCTTGATTTTGCAGTACAGTGAAAACCCCACGAATGTAATCCCTCAAAGAGAGAACATATTCCAGTATTGTCCCTTCTTTGACAATGTACAGTATGTCATGTTAAAAAAAATAGTGGTTCCTCTTTCCTATTTTACATACATTTTCTTATTTTTTTTTAATGCAGAAGTCAGATGCATTATCTTATTTACCTACGTTGTCCCTTTTATTTATTTTGCAAAAACAGAACACAATTTAAATTATAAATACAGTAATTCCACAAATCATGAATTCATAATTTCATGGTATATTTTTTTCTATTCATATCCTGCATATTTAAAGGCAATTTATTAGAATGTATTATTTTATTTTTTCAATTTTTTTTGCGATGGTCTTGATGTCCAAGATAAAAGGTAATTTATTTTTGTTCTTGCCTTGCCCCTGACATGGGGTATTCAGGGTTTAGGGACAGAAGGAGGGGGCGGTGAGTTTATTTTTATTTGTTTCTCTCTGTCTCCTGACATATCTGTATTCCTCATCTTCTGTGTTCTCTTTGAATAGAAATAATAAAAAAAGAGAGAAGCGTTCATTTTTTGGAATCCTCCTCTCGCCTTACCATTTTCATCAGCTGCTCTGATAGCCATGAATCTTGTCACTCATGTTTTTCATCAACTCATGTCTATGGAGCGTGTGGCGAGTCCTGGAGATTCCCGCTGAAGCGAAAGCAATGGTCAGAAATAGAGTCACACAACTGAGCCAAAGAATAACACAACACAGGCGATATCACAGTCTCCATAAGATCACACTGGAAACGTGTACTAACATGCAAAAGCAACAGAAACCGAGTCCTAAAATACAACATGCTGGTAAAATGTCTTCTCCTGTGAATTTCATATACATATTTTAAAAGGCATTGACTGAAACAGACAAAAACTGGAACAGTGTGTACACTTGACAAAAACACACCTTTGCATGGACTTTAGTTCTTTTTTCTATTTTATTTTACTTGCAAAATGTTTTAGATGTGCAGGAATTTGGTAGGAAAACCATGTTTTCTTGTGAACGCTGGCAAAGAGGGCAGAAAACAAGAGAGCAAAGTGCGTTCTGTAATGTTTCCTTCTGGTTGGATTCTCAAAAGGCGGTAGCCAGTTACTATCACTGGTGTTCCTCTCTGCATTGGGGTTCTGCCGCTTGTCAGCTCAGCTGTAGTTGTTTTCATATGTGAGCCATGTTCCTTTTGGTGCAATTTTTTCTGTCTCCTGGATACTTTGTTCTTTCAACCTGAACTTGACATTGTTTTTCCTGCTTATGTTCAAGGCTGTAATGATTGGCTGTGACAAAAGGAGCATCTCCCTCCATCTTCAGAAACGAGTGATGGCCTCCAGACAGCTGTCATTTACCATTAGTTTGCTCTATTCGCCTCAACTAATTCTTATTTTGTATTGCTTTTAGTGATGTCCTTAATGTTTTTTCCTCCTCTTTTACAGTTAATGTAAAGCTTACATTATGTTCTTTCCTCTAAACCCATAACTGTCTCTGTGAATTAAATAATCACTTAATCTTAAAGTGTTAATTGGGATTTAATTGCCCTAATTACTTCATTATCTCATACATGATTAAGATAATTAGCTTAGTGTTAAATACTGCGACCCCCCCCCGTAAAACAGGAAGAATTCCCCTTGATTAGTTAATGAGATTAATTATACTCGGTGATACACCAGGTATAATTGTGAAAGTTCTCACCTTTGATTCCACTTTCACACCATTAAGGAAAAATCGCTGTAGATGAAGACATACATGTGTCTTTATCAGGTAATTAATTAAAAACAATGGCACACAGTTTAAATGTGAAATGTAGATCATTTATGTACGTTACGTGCATGCTATTGAACTGAAAAAAGATGCTGTGTGGGGTTTAGTCTTCAGAAACTGTTCTTTCAGAATGAGGTCAATCAGAGTTAACATTTCTCTGGTTTAGGATTTGAAGAAGATTCTTTGAACAAATATATCTTTTCAGGTTAAAAACTTTTTCGGACATCTTTGCTTGAATTGGACTTTGCATCTCTTAAATTGTAATTGCTTGTTAAGCATGGGCAAAGTTTGAAAAGTGACCTAATATCTGCCTCTCTGATGAGTTTGAATCAGATATTAGGCCCATTTCACAGAAACTGTAGCTTGACTGAGGTCAGCATGTGTTGAATCAAACTGAATCAATCAGTGTGGTTAGACTTTAGTGGAATTTAACCAATGAGAACATGATAGCCTAAGTTTAATATGCGATGCAGCTGGAAAATCTAGCAGTGTGCCGAAAATCTGAAGATGGCTGGCAGCCTCGTCTGTCTATGTCTGTGTTTCTGTATCTTTCCCTTCTCCACACTCCGTCTTTTTCTGTGTGTGTCTGCAGTCAGAGGGTAGAGTCAGTTTTACTGTCACTACCTGTGAAATTGTATTCCACGAAGATGGATGCTTTCTCTTATATTCATGACATCCAGTGAAGCACAGTCACCTCCAAAACTGTTTAATATGGATGCCGTGGAGGCGGACACATATACACACGTTCATACACGCAAACACAGTACATGCGCATGCATACAAACACAAGGACATAAATGTACTCCTTGCACGCCTGCACACTCACAAACACACACTTTTTATTTTTGCCCCAAAGACAATGCATGGCTGGTGTTTGCTCCGGCTGATGATGAAGAGTGGTAGTGACAGTGCCGCTCTCAGTAGGGTTGATGCATTACAACACAGTGCTGCCATGTTGCGTAAATTCTCTGTCTCTCCTCATTGAGAACATGGAGGCTTCTCATCTAGCATGGTACAGCAGTGCACTTTGGCTCGTCTACTCCTCTTTTGTTTCATCTCTGGAGTTTCGTAATGGCATTCATTCAATGTAGGCTAGTCATCCATTTTGACGGTATTGTGGCGTTGTCTGTTGTCTTTAGAATGCTTGTATTTCTCTTTTTTTTCCGGCTGAGTGGCAGTCCAGGGTCGTGTTATGCTCAGAGGTGTTCGCCATGGATCCCTGTGCAGCCACTGAAGAGTACATGTGCTCTGCAGGTGTAGCCCACCATCCTCCACTCACAGGGGGAAACCATGCAGCGGAATCTCCTCAGGTTGGACTGAAGGAGAAGGAGCCAGAGTAAATTGGTGGGCTCTGTGTGTGCGAGACTTGTGTGCGCATGTGCGGTTGGGTGTATGTTTATTTACCCTGACAGAGAGGATGAAGGTGGAGGGGTGTGGTCTGTGGGTCAAGGCGGCAGAGGAGAATCACAGTTGAGGGGTTTGTGGGCTGCAGCTGCGGAAATACACAAGATTAATAAAACAACACTGCACACAGGATAGGACTCTGAGGGTACTAACGGACTCTCTCTCCCCTCCCTTTTCACTCTAACTCTCCCTTCTCTCTTCCACCACTACCTTAATATAAGTAAGAGATGGATCCCCACGAGTCCTGGGTGGGGTGCATCGTTATGTTTCATTTGGGCTGTGTTTTCCCTCTCGGCGCAATGCTACAGTACTTAGCCAGCACCTTGCTCCTGTCTACACGAGGCCAGTAGGGCCTCTTAAGTGTACAAGGTTCATCTGGTCTGCAGTATGTGCTGTCTGGTCCTTCAAGTAGCTCCTCCTGACATCCTGATACAACAGGGAAGTCAGACAGAGAGCTCTTTGCACGTACAGGGATACACAAATACAGAATGCACGTGTACTCTTGTATAAATATCTCCATGGAGAGATTCCTTGAACAGTTGCAATGTTGCTGCATTTCATTCTATGTGCCTGTTTGGTTGAGCTCTATTGTAGAACTAAACTTAGGCACCATGCCCTAGCTGCAGGTTGCATGGAGTTTCTACATCTCGTTCTTTGGTGAGGAGGAGAAGAGGAATCACAGAGTCTGTAGAAATGGGGGTTCTGTTCAGAGGTTCAGAAGAGAGGTTTTGTGTAATCCTATGCTAAATTCAGCATCAGATCTTTTGGGGAGCTGTGTAAAACCAGTATGTTTTTCTTGTCTTTACTTTTCCTGCACACCTCAAAAATGATGATAGCACATGGCTTTTCAGCTATCTCACCCTCAAGGCAAAATGTACAAGGCTGCTAGGCGGCGTTACCTCTTCCTCTTCCTAGAGACAGCTAACCCCCTCAAAGGATGCTGATGTCTGGAGAGGGAATGCCTATGAGCAGAAAAAAGCAGGAAGAAGGAGGGAGGTTTGGGATGAGGTGGGGGTAACATGGAGTTTGGGGGGTGGGGAGAGGGGGGCTTTGAATAGAATGGGAAGAGGAGGGAGGGAGTATGTGTTTGATTCAAAGAAAAAAAAAAGTCAATTCGGTCCCCCTGTTCTTTGTAGAACATTTAGCTTTGACCCTCCCTTGCTTTCTCTACTCCCTCCCACCACCAACACCCCCCCAACTCATACACACACAGACACACAGGGTCCAGCAGATCTGCAGGATATCACACCAGAGAGCCTTTTCTATCTCCTGCACATAGATGCATGCTTCTTAATATATCTTCACTGTATGGTGTGTATATGTCCACACTGTTCCAACAGGCAGACACTGAGGGAGGAGAGAGGGAAATAGGGAGAGAGAGTGACAGGAAGGGAGAGAGTGAGGAAGAGAGCAAGAGGTAGAGTGAGAGTCAGACTGAAATAGGAAAAGGGAGGGGGGAGAGCTTTATATGTTGGTTACATGTTTATGATGGAGTAAAAAATATCAATTTAGATAAAAAACAACAACAACACCACCAAAAAAGAGACTTGAGGATAGCATCTTGAGTTTTTCCTCACATTTCTGGTGAACTAGTCCACATAGCAGCAGCCAAAGCCCTGACCAGACCTCTACTTGTGCTGAGCAGACTGGAGGCGACCCAGGGTAAGTTATGGGCTTTTTTTCTTTCTCTCCCTCTCTACGCTGCTGATTACGATGCTGCTGATTGATTGGTTAGAGGCTGTGGATTATCACGGGCCGCTCGTCACCAGGTACCTGATGATGAGAGGAGAGAGAGACGAGAGGAGAGGAGGAGGAGGGGAGGGAGGAGAGGGAAGGCGGGGTGGAAATTAGATGAGCATGGCCAGTGCTCGCATCACCAGATCTCACTCACTCTCTATCTGATTTCTCTGTTTACTCTGCCATTGCACATTTGTATACCACATGTGCAAAAATTGATTTTGTGCATTTGTGTGTATTTGTGTATCATCTGGAGGTGCGTGTGTGGTCCCAGCCGGCACACGTTGCCAGCCCGCCCGCCTTTCCTTAGTCAAACCGGCGTGTGCTGATGAGGCTGTGGGGAGGGGTTTGCTGATGAGGGAAAGCCAGAGGGGCCTTTTTGTGAATATGCAGATGAGGGGCATGTGTAAATGGGAGGGGTCTCGATGTGAGTGTGCGCCACACGCTTTATTGTTTATATGTTCTCCATAGGGAGCCTGATCCTCAACAGATTGCAGGCGTTTGGTGTGATCTTGCCGCTGCTTTGTTTGGGGCATTCACTGACAAAGATACAGAAAGAGAAGAGGGGAACCGGGGAGGGGAAAAGTGTGTGTGTGTGGGTGGGGGGACGGATAGAAAAATACAGTTAAAGAGAAGGGAGAAAAAAAATGGTAGAGCAGCTTCAGGGCATATTTTCACCCCATTGACAAGATGTGATGATTGCTGTTTTGCCCCCTCCCTCCTCCCCTGCACCTCCCCAGACGTTTTTCTAAACCATTTGCATGTCAAAGCAATGGAGGCCACTGCGCAGATTAGTATGATATGACATAATGATGTAATGAATTAAATGCTCCTGTTTAAACGCTGCACTTTGCTTTAGTGGGAGGCAGGGACAGGGGGACGAGGAGCAAATAAGAGAGGAACAAGTAGGCATGAGACACTGTCATCCTTTTCTTGAGTTTTTTGTTACACTCATTTCAGGAACGCTGATTGAAATAACCTTTTATCAACCTTTTTATCAACCTCCGCTTGATTTGATTACAACACATACTTTGTTTGAGTTTTCAGTGAGCTCAATCATATTTACATATTTCAGCTGCATGTATATTTTTTAACAGTTCACATTTTCCCTGATTACAACCTGGACTACTATCAATTGTACTCTACAAATCCACTTTAACATGGCAAACTATGCATTACATTCTTTTATGTTTTAAATGTTGAGTCTTTAATTGCTGTTGCGTTTGGGATTTATTTTTTTCTCACATTTTTCTCTTTTTAAAATCAAAGAGAACATTTTTTTCATCTTGTAAGTAAAAAAGTAATTTTTTCTTCAACTGCTAGTAAGGGTCAGTTGAAGAAAAAAATACTTTTTGCACCTTCCTTTTTTTTTTAGGTTTGTGTAAAGACCGTCTTTAAAAAAAAAAGGGAAATCTGTTCACATTTTGCTTCACTCAAGATGGGGGTTAGAGGATCACACAGGGATGATTACTGTACCTTCATCTCCTTTCTCTCTCATTTCCCCCCCTTATTCCTACTTTTCTTTTTATCATGGTCTGGCAACACTTTGTCTATTAAAATTGTTGTGTCTCCTGCCGGATTTGAGGGATATTTTGTGCTTAAAATAAAAACTAAATAAATGTGGTATGGTTTTACGTACCTTTGATCTAAATTGTCATGGCCTTTAACGTAGAACACTAAAGTGACTGTGTGTGGCAGCAGTAAAACGTAGTATATCATCGATTGATGCACTGGCTAACGCAGTGTTTTTATGAAGCCGAAAAGATCTGACACACGACACCTGGGTCTCTATGGAGAAACACCTACTGTGTGACAGGTGCTGGAGTGTGTCACTCTTGTCATCCCTCCTACACACACACACACAGACACACACACACACACACACACACACCCGCACACACCTCAGTTACCTGTAACAACGAGGATAGTTGCCTCCATTGAGGAGAAGGGCAGTGCGGAGCTTGTTGAGGAGGTGGCTACATCCCTCATCTCACTAAACTTTGTGTTATTCACACTACTTTACTTCTCTCCGCTCTTATCGATTAGAGATGTACTACACAGATTCAGCTTTACTCGCCTGATGGTTGTCTCTTCTATTTGGTCATGATTTGGTTCTTCCCAAGGTGGAAGAATTGACTTGATTGACACCAAAATCAATAGTTAATGAAGACATCATGATGGGTCAGTGGAATATTTATGGAATTTATAGATGTATCTATAGAAAGTCTAAATGAAGTCATTACTGAAATGATACAAGCTAGATAAAAACATTTCATGGACACAAAGTGTATTTAGAGGTGTTCTTAGAATCACATTTTCAGTTATAAAAATACTGGTGAATTCAGAAAGAGAGCAGACAATTTGTAAATGTATTTTTCTAGTTTATGATTTCTAGCCGTCCCCCAGTGTGGCCCGGAGCAGTGTCCACGCGGGTGTGGCCGCGTGGAGTCAGCTGGCTGGTGCAGGGGGGTAATGAGTATGCACTGTGACAGCTGGGATAAAGTGTATGGATGTGTTTGGTGGGAGTAATCAGCTGCCGACCACGGGGTGCACTAGGTTGATGTGAGGCTTTATGACTGCAGAGCTTACACACACACACACACACACACACACACACACACACACACACACACACACACACACACACACACACACACACACACACACACACACACACACACACACACACACACACACACACACACACACGTGCACATAGAGGTCCATTGGGACTGCATGCTTCACCTCACCCTCAACATAGCCTGAGCTTCACAGCTAGCTTCTTCTTTTTGCCTTCAGCAAAAATATTTTTTCATAATTTGCTTCCAATGCAATGGAAATTACAAAATCACACATAATCAAATTGCATTTGATCATAACAGAACTTTTTTACACATCCTAAGAAATACTTTTGTTCTTGGCTGTGATATAAAGCTGTATTTTGTGAATCAGGATTGAGTATTTGTTTGTTTACAGCAACATAATAAATCTACATTTAATGGTGTCACTGAGCAAATTTGCTTTGTTACAAATCATATCTCAATGGCAGTTTTTGAAGCCTGTGGCTACAGTGCTTTACAATAATTGATATAAAACAGGCCCCACTGGCCAGTGACATTGAACACACTAATACTATAAATACATAAAGGGAAAATACATATTGATCACTCATAGTATAACTTCTTACAGTTTGTGGGGTATGTTGTTGTTTGTGAGTGTTGGTGGTGGTTAGGGGATGCATGTGTATTTGTTTGACCGTCTGGGTGTTTGTGTTCGCCTCTTTACAAATGTGTAGCTGTAATCTGCAGCTTGGATTGTCTGTGGTCTTTAGTTATTATGTTAGTGTCTGAGAGAGGTGATAAAAGGCCTATGTTGGGCTCTGTTTTAGTTTTTGACTGCACTTCTGTGCGTAAGTCTGTAGAAAGTGAAAGTTTGTGCGAGAGTTGGAGCCCTTACCTTGAACTCCTGGCCCTGTCACTCTGGGCTGCAGTTTTCCTCGGCTCTTCCAGGTTCTCAATAGTCAATGAGGAGGATAGGCAGGAAAGAGGATTATTGGTATTGATCTACCCAGGGGGATCATTAGGCATCACTATCAATTCACAGCTCCTAGCACACAGCACCGGCCTGCACAGACATTGCCAATTTGTCCCTATTAGAGAACCCAGTTTCTGGGTGTCTGCTGTAAGAGGCTGCTCAGGCCCCACTGGAGAGCAGCCAGCTAGTGCCTGGCTTACAGTAGGCTGCATTCGGCTAGGGTGATGAAACACCTGCTGGCTGTGATCACCTGCTTGATATCATGAGGCAGATACTATTGAATATGTAATTACCCCCCCCCCCCCCCCCCCCCCCCCCCACACACACACACACACACACACCCAACATTTCTGGGACTTTACATTTTATTTAGGGAAACAAGAAAATAAGATTTTTTTTTAGACTCCCAGTACACATTCCACTTCCTGTCAGTAGCTTCCTCTACATCCCCATATTATTTACCAAGAGGTAATTGGCACTGTAATAGAATACTTTAGTGTGGCTTATCCAGGCTGGCCCACTTATCTGTGTAAGCTGGCTGTCCTGGGGACTAAAGCTGCTAGATCCGTTGTCGCTGACTTTAACCCTCTGCCAGAGTCAGGTATGCAGGGAGCTGCACTACTGACTGCCACTGCATGCCATGATGGGCGGTTGATGCCAGTAGATACCCCTCACTCCATTTTGAGATGGCACGAGTTCACTGGTGTTGCTCAAAATTATATAAATAGAGGAAGGGTATGCGTCATTCTTTCATACCACTTATAGCCTATATTGTTTTTATATTATTTTATTATTGTTTATATCAATTAATCTTTTCGCATCCCCCCCCCCCCTCCCACTTTTTTAGACTTCTCTCTGCATTTAAATGTAAACTTCTCAATCAGCCTCTTGTTTATTATATTTTAATGTTGGTAATATTAACTAGGATAATAATTTCAGCTGAAAATGGCATTTGCTGTGTTAGTCCTTTTCTCAAACATTATTTGTATTGTTTCACCACATCAAAATAATGATTTTTAATGTCTATAGACGTCTATAGCTATTGTTTACTTACCACTAACCACACTTTATATCTAGTCACTATCCTAATTGTGAATTATCTGTAAGAACATTATATGAATAGACAGTTTGTTAGTGTTAGTTAGTCTTAGAGAAAGTGGGGGTTTTAAAATTGAAGGACAGAGAGTAGAGATCCTTGTTGGCATGAGCAACGTTTTGTTTAACTGGTTACTTTTATAAGCGTTTTCTTGTGTTGATGATGACTTCTGATTCCAAAAAAAAGTCATGGATATGGTAGACACACACACACGCACGCGGTGAGCTAGCCAGACGAACCTTGCAGTTGACCAAGCAGGGCAATAAACAGCAGGTGATTTTTTTCTCACGCACCTTGACCCTTCTCTTCCTCTTTAGCTGCAACCTAACAAAAATCTTAATCATGCAGAAAGATACCTCCCAGACGGATTGTACTCTCACACACATATAGTATACTTATATTATATTTGGGAATATACTGTATAAATGTTAAAGAAAATCTCTTCGACTGTGGTGGTTACTGAAGACAGTGTCATTTCATGCTGGGGTCTATTAGAGGGTGAGCCGGGTGTGAAGGACATCCTACACATCTTTTAAGTGCTCTAATAAATCATCTTCAGCACATTCAAAATTCATCAGTGCTAGCACTTTGCCCCTTTTCTCTCCGAATCAGTCCTTTCGTGGTCGGACAGCCATACATACACGAACACAGCAGTAGAAACCATATACTCTCGGCGAGCAACACATTGGTCTTCAACCTGAGGTTTTTGCATGTGGAAATCAAAGGCCCGCTGGTAATGACTTCAGTCTGGGCGATGTGTGGAGGTCCTTTGGAGCTGCTATTCCCCAGTCACAGCACTGCTTTCACACATCGTCTTTCACTGGCTGTTCATAGGACGCTGTGCGCCGCTCTATTGTGTCAACGACCACACGAATGACATATGGAGCCCCGCTCAGTTTTAACCAGCCCATTCAGTCGGTCTCACTTCATCAAGTATACAAGCAAAGGAAATGTGTGTGAACCATAAGGACCTAGTGTGCACTAGTCTATAGAATAATATGGAATATTTCTTTAGTGTTAAATTGTATAAAAGATGGAAGAAAACAATCCAATTGATGATCTAATTGTTATGTTTAGTCTCGAGCAGCATTGCAGTAGAGCCACCAAGAGAGGGCAGTGTGGCCTGCCCAAGAGCATGGCTGGCAGCTGCAATTCATGGTTGGAACATTGTGATCACCTGACATAAACACACACACACACACACACACACACACACACACACACACACACACACACACACACACACACACACACACACACACACACACACACACACACACACAGCTTGTCCCTCGCTTGGTTGTTATATACATAGATGATATACAGACATGGCTGTCTTTTTTTCTTTCTTCATGGTGGTGTGGAGAAACCCTCTGATCTTCTTTCTGACATGCATGCCTTTCTCATAGGTTCTGGTTAATTTCCTCTCCGTTCATCTTTAATTGATGTTTGTCCAAACAGAATGAATATATTCTAGTTGAAAAGGCAACCCATTCACCACATCTTATAAATAATAATATCCTTCGTCCAGATTAATTTATCAGTATGAACTGTGCCAATATTAATGCAGAAATTGAAGTAATAGGAAATGAATGAAATATAACCAAAAGCAGAGGGACATTTGTTAAATTAAAAGAACTACATGGTTGTGAGCCATTTTGTTGCTATCCTTTGTGTTTTTATGAGGCAGTGGAGGCAGACTGTCTGGGCGTAATCAGATAAAAACAGGAATCATTCATGATCCTCAAAAATGTACAAATGAAAAATAAACAGATCGCACAGAGCCAGTGGGAGTGATGTGTGCTTCCGCTTCTGTAGATTTTACCCAGAGGACCAGTCATCGGCGGATCTTCCTGGTAAAAATCCAACAACATCTCAAAATGCATTTGTGACGTCTTGTATGTTTTGTTATCTGAGAATGTAAAAATGTGTGTGTGTGTGTGTGTGTGTGTGTGTGTGTGTGTGTGTGTGTTTTCTTGGGAGGAGGGAGAAGCTAAATCTGTGAGCGAAGGGAAAAAAAGGAGAGAAATGGAAGGGAGAGATGGATGAGGGCAGTTCAGGGGCCCTGGGTGTTTTAATTATCCACTGCTCTGTCGTTGGGTCAGAGCTCGCTATCTCTCCCTGGCTTTATCCCTGTCTCATGATTTGAGCAGTACCTTTATCCCTAAGCCTTCAGCTCCTCTGGCCAAACAAAGAAAAAAGGGAGGGCAAAGAAGGGGTTTTATAGCAGTAACTATGCCACATTTACCATTAATATCCCTCAATCTCCTCTTTTTTATGTAGTGCAGAGCAGAGTAACCTCAATAAAGTGACCCCCAGTGAGGCCTGGTAGTGTATGAATATGGCTGTCGGGACGGAGGATCCTCTTGCACGAGGGCAGAGCCGATCTAGTTCTGCTAAAAAGCTGAAGCAACGTGCTGGCTGCCTCCTAAACAAGTGGGGTAAAGGAGCACATTTAAAAAATCTGCCTTTTTTTGTAAAACAAGATCATCGAAATGCCAATTGTTCCAGGGACGCTGTTTGTCTGATAAGCCTATAGTCTGAAGAATGGCTACTGTGTGGATGGTGGTCACATGACCTCACGGTAGAACTTCTCTGACACGGAAGCATCGGTGTTTGCGTTTCACCGTTTTTTTGTATATCCGGATATAATGGTACTCATTGAATTCACGCTTTACTTTCATTGAATACACAAGGTTGAATAAAGACATCATGTTCATGAATGCCACAAATTACCATTGCTTGCTGTAAAAAAAACTAAGAACATTATTAATAAAAAAATCGTTATAATCGAATAATATATATTTAAAATACTGTAAAGCCTTTTTCGTGTAAATCATAAACATGGTCGATTTTTTTCAATATAAAATAAATGTGAACACAATGCTTAAAAATAAAACAAAATAAAACGTGTGTTCGAACAAATCTTAGTAAAAAAAAAAAAACAAGATACATGTTTTTTGGACTTTTAGGCCAAAACTAATATTTTGGTAAAATTTGTCACAGTTGTTATATATCCATTGAAATATATTTACCTAAATATATACAATTGAGCGAGTGTGGAGAAAAAAGAAATCGGTGCAGGGAGACAAAAGCCTTCATTTTATTTTCCTCTGCTGTATCCTGTATATGTATTGTTTGCCTAAAAAAATCAACACAGCAAATATATTTATCAAGGTGTGCATACAAGCTTGTGTGTGTGTGTGTGTGTGTGTGTGTGTGTGTGTGTGTGTGTGTGTGTGTGTGTGTGTGTGTGTGTGTGTGTGTATTGTATATCCTGAGTGCCGATGTGTTAGTCTGTAATTTCTGGACCATACTGTATCTCCATGACAACATGGTTTTTGATGTGGGTTCCGTTCCTGACATTTCCCCATTTGGGGAGGCTTGTGAATTGCCTTGCCTCTCCTTCAGTCAGCATGTCACATGAAAAAAAGGTGTTTGGGGGTGGGGGTGTGTGCATAGGGGGGCAGTATGAGGAATCTAATGGGCGTCTGGTCTGATTGTCCTCAGTCGTGGCAGTAGAGACAAAGCAGATGAATTGTGCAATGGATTCGAAGAGATTGGAGACAAGTGCATGTCAGCAGCCCCTCCATCTCTCCTCTTCTCCCACCCCCCCATCCTCCAGGATCCCTCCCTCTCCATCTCTCCTCTCTTTTTGTCTGACATCCTGAAAAAAGCAGGCATGACAGCAGTGCTCTGCTTGAGCAAAACATTAAAAACAAAATGCAATCCTCACCCGTTTTTCTTTTATAATAGATATTCAGGCAGACGTTCAGTGTGTTGCACCCATATTAATTGTGAAACACTGCATGACAAATCTTCACAATATTAATCACTAAGCAAACATCAAGGACATTTTGATTCATGCTGTCTGAAATGCTAGAAATTAAATGACAGCATTTATAGAAAACACATTTACAGATAAAGGGACTTTTCTAATTGGCTTAAAAGAGTCACACTGGGCTGAAATCTGATAGACTTTCCCCCTGACTTTTTTTGTCTCTTCCCCTCATATTACTGTATAATAATTTATTCAACTCTCCATATCGAGTAAATGATTCTGGCTGGTATTTATCCTTTCCTGGACGCTAACCTCTATAGGTAAATGTTGATACGCAGCACAGGCAGCTTCAAACACCCCACTGCTTCTGTACTGAAGCTGGAGGTGGAACAGCGATTCTTTGTGCTTCCACATGTTCATCTCTGAACCCTGGATGATAAATCACAAACAGCCTTATTTTTGTGCCACTGTCTTTGTCATATCAGGCTCTGGTGAGCATCTTAGCGTCGGTGAATGATTATGATTTGAAGTAGCAGTAACCCAGGACTGTAGGTTTGGGGATCTCCTACACTAAATGTGTTTCAGACAGCTACTTTGGCTTTGAACTTTCAAAGTGGAAATACACTCAGGGCTCCAAGAGGTATTGTGTTTCTTCCATCAAACATGGTGAATTATGTAGCTGTATTTAAAATTGTACATATCATTTTTTTAATCACTGTCGTAATTTGTTCAGCAACAGCCATCAAACTGAATCTGATATCGTAAATTACATCTCTCTATAATTTGCTAAAAAAGGGAATTGTTTTGAATACAAGCAAAAGCAATATTAGGAATATTTAGAATAAACTCAATTTTTTAAATTTGTTGTCTTAAATGCACCTCATTATTAAGATGAATAGACACAATACATTTTCATTTCTATCAAGTGGCCACCTTGACAGCACTGGTCTGCCAGCTTTTGTTTAGCGTTGACTGCATTTATTATTCATCTTTTTATCAGTCTGTATTTTAATATGAATAATGGAGGAGGTATCAGAGGAGGAAGAGGCATGTGAGAGAGGGGTGCCACACAGCATGTGTCCTTGGCTGTTCTCTGCTCCTGCACTCCTCAGAGTGGAGCAGGTGGGGGGTGGGCTGAAAGAAGAGGAGGGCTGTCGGACTGCGAGTCTCGCTGTGCCTGGTGCAGGGCGAGTACTCTGGGTCCTGCTCTCTCTCCTCTCCACCTCCTGCTTACCTGGCTAGCTCTCTTGTCGAATTTAATAACAGTATATAAATCAAAAGCCTCCTGTCAGCCACACAGCCTTCATTAAATTCAAATGGGGAACGGGTCTCTTTGGATCCAATTTTAATAAAACCAGGTAATCAAATATGGGCTTAAAAATGGGTCATCACTTCACAGCTCCACAGATGTCTGGTCTCCATCGGTGTCTTGTGTACACATTTAACATTTCATGGAAGAAGACCCCACTTATACACATAGTGTATGCATTCTTTGCAGGCGTACCAATATATTGTTTCCTTGTATGCAGACACAATGAAGGTTCACAAACACATTTGTTCTATTCAGTCAAAGAACTTCAATAGCTACACATTTTCCCTTTCTGTGCACGATTTTACAATTGCAATGTGTTTATTTCTCACATGAGCAGAATATACATTTTGGAGAGTCATTTACATTCAGTTAAAATAACTGATTTATTAAAAATGGGATTGTTATTGTGTCAATAATTTAAATCTACTTTTTCAGTGTTTATACTTTCTGAGTTACTGGGCCTTATATGTGTGCAAGTAAAGAATACTATCTCCATGATGCACAGTATATTATGCACAAAGAGTAAGTCGTTCTCTACATCCAATCATATTTTGTAGCTTTATAATCTATAGTCATTGCTACACTGTAGATTTGGAAGGCATATAAGCTAAATCACTGAATATCTACCAGTTTATGTTTATAAATCAGTAGACAGACAGACAGCACAGATGTTCAATCATATTTGCCAGCAGGTTTTGCCTGTTGTTACTCAGCTGGGGTCGGTGTTGCATCTTGACTGAGCCAAAGCTCAGGGTTTCCAGGGTTTAGGCGTGATTGTGATGATTGAGCCACCTTTCTTTTTTTATTGTTACTGATTTTGGAGCCAGATATCATGATTTTTTTACTTAAAAATATACCAGGTGTCGGAGTGATTTTTGTGTAATGGTTTTATCCTGTTTTGTACCTTACCTGCATGTCATGCGTGCATCAGTGCTGGCTCAAGGTAGCCATTTGTATTTAAATGGTGACGATCATACAGTTTATAGAGTACCTGTTTGCTGTGTCTTGAAATCCTTATTTTGGGTGCGTAATGGAGAGGATGTTTGAGGTTTGTGCATTAGATAGACAAACAGATATTTGAGAAACTCCTCATTAATTATGTATTGAAATAAGGGTATGCATTTTCATGTATTATGCAGAACTTGGAAGAAAGAAGCAGGAATTGTATTTATTTTGATGATCAAAACCAAGAGAAACAATTTGTATCATACAGCTTGCGAGCAGAAGAGGGCACTATGAGTCGCTGATGCACATTCTCCTGTACCTCTCTTTCTTTCTCTGTATCTCATTCCTCTATCTGTCCTCTCTCATTGTACTTGCTTGCTTTGCGTCACTATGTTTTTTTGTAACAATTTGTATTTCAAAGCCATAATTAACATGAATTTATGTCATTAGTGGAGAAGAGCATATATTTGATCATATTCAGAACACAAAGAAAATTAAAAGAAATTAAAAAGATAGACAATAGATTACATTATATTCACTTAATATCATGGTATCAGCAAATAAAAGTTGAATGTTGAAGTTGATTTCATTGTGCGTCGTAATTATTCTATTGTTAAATATATATGTTTAATATATATATATATATATATATATATATATATATATATATATATATATATATATATATATATATATATATCCATTTACTTGTGATAATGTGGTGCAACATTTGGGAAAATCCAAACATGCCACAAATGCATCCTGATTTTCCAGACGTGCCACTCTTATATCTGGCCTGTTCAAGCTTTCACCCAAATGCTACAGTATTATCCACCAGCACTTATCATCAGTGTAATGTGGCCTTTGAGTGATTATTGCGGCTGGTTTGCAAGACAAAATGTATACTTATGATTTCAGAACTGTCAGAAATAATACATCTTTTGTAGAATGACCTGTAGCGTTATGTGACTTTTGCATTATATGTATAAACTGATGGTGGTATATCCACAATCTCTTTCTCCCTGAACAATATTCCAAATTCTCCATATGAATTTCAAGATTTATTTATCTTGTTAAACTTGCTCGTCCTTTTGTGAGAGAGGATATGTGACAGCCGTCCCATGATTATTTGTCCTCCTCAACAGCCTGATAATGACGGTCAACTCTACCTGAGCATTGTGTCCTCCACAAGCAGGTCAGAGGAGTTCCCATCACCCCCTGGTGTGTCTCCCTCCTGCCTCTGTTCTTCCTGCCTCCTTTCCTGTTGCCATCGTGGCCTGCCATGTTAGTGCAGGCTCCCGCTGCTCAGCCCTCTCCTTCAATAAATCTTCATATGTGTTGGAGGGAAGGTGGAGGGTACAGACAACAATAACCACCGGTACTCTCCATCAAAGGGTTATCTGCCTTTCACAGGCACACTGACAGACTGCTCTCTGACACGGAGCAGAGGCCGAGTGCTGTGTCTCTGACAGGGAAGAGGCCCGGCTTTGGAGACAGGAAAGGGATTCATTTATAGGAACTGAAACAATCTTCAAAAAGTCCAGACATTGAGATGAAAGATCCAAACAATCAAATGAGTGAGAGATGTGATGAAGTCCAAAAGAATGGAAGTTTGAATGATTGAATCGCCAGAGATTCATGATCCTTAATTGCCAATTCTACCTATAGTTTATACCTCTTTCTACAGTGTCTTTTTTTTTACATTCATATTTAAACAAACAATATATTTGCAGTTTGACTGTCAGTTTGATTATGCTGATTCCCTTGATGTTCAACAAATAACCTTAATGCTTTTGTGATTAGGATTGCTGAGTTTTAATGGAAAAGATTTAGTTGTGAGGGAGATATTTTCCCCGTGTTGAGTTGCAGGGGCCTATTCCTCAGTGCTGTCTTAGTGTGTCAGCGAGGACTGCTGTTATAAATTACCAGCACCAAATTTTGCAACTTAAAAAGTGGGAATGAGAGTAAACCTTTTGTTTATGTCACCTATCATCTTGAAATATTTACCATTCTGCACCTCTCAGCTCCTTGTCTCCCTCCAGTGTGATAAAAGGTTGCTGGCTCCCGGTCTTAACCCCTTCCTGCTTCGTCCCATCTCCTGTTCCATCTCTGCTAGGAACAGACATCATATAAACCTCTTCTTTCTGCTCAAATCCTGCTGTCTATATTTCTTTCCTCATGCAGGAAGTAGTTTATCCAGGGTGGTTCCTCTGGGAATCATATGAGCATTTGACCAGGTGTTTGCGACACTTTTCAATATTTTATTCCAGAGCGTGTTTGTGTGTTTAGTGTGTGTATTTTAGTTGTTATATTCGACTTCTCAGTTTGAAGGGAAACAATACATGCATGCACTTTTGCACTTTTGTATGTCTGTGTGGTGTGAAGTAAGGGTGTGTGCACTGTGTATTTAGAAAAGGAAAAAAGAAAGGGGAAAGGAAATAAAATTCAGCGCTGAATGAATTATGGAGTGTATTGTTATCTTCTGTGTGTTGCTCAGCTTGCGTGAGTGAATGGAACGCATGTGCAAAAGGTGCAGAAATAAAACCGGAGAAACCTGCAGTGTGTTTTAGGCATTGTGTCAGGTACGGTATGAATTGCCTGCGGTTGCCTTGCAGGACTGATACCTCTGAAATCAACCATTTCTCTCTGATCGCTTTCAACAAAAACATGTCCCCCAGCTAAGGTGCACTTTCACCGTTTTTACCATCACTTTTTCAAGAGAAAACTAAACTGTGAGGAGTAGCAGCATGATACTGGGTTTTGTAATGTGCATACTGGTGCTGTCTGCAGTGAATTGGTATTGTGCTCGAGTCCCATTCCATACATCTCTTTCCCAGTGTGAGGGGCTCACTACTGATCAAAATGACTGCTATTGTCCCACTTTGTCAAGTACAATGATAATGTCTCATCAAATGTGCTAGTTGTGTGTGTTTCAAGGACATTCTTATCAAAAGTAGAATGAGCTTTTTCCTTGTAGGAGAAGCATAAGCACTGTATTTTTCAGATTTGTTTATGTTATTGACATACAAATGTGTCTTCTAATAGGCAAGTATACTTCTATTACAGAGACTAGTGTTTACTGTGTTTTATCTTTTTATTTGTACATTTCTTCTTGCATTTTTCCCGTTAGGTAATTGGAAGCAGGGAGGAAAAAAATAACTATGAACACTTATCTTTTGAAAAAGAGTAAAAAGTCCATGAAAGTAGTACAGCATATGGTGATCTTTTGTTTTATATTTGCCTCACCAGTATTGCATCCTTAATGGTTATTCTTCCTCTTCTCCACATTGTCTTTTTCTCCATCCTGGTCGTCTCCTTTGTCTTTGTCTTCTACCTCTTCTGCTTGCTCTTCCTCTTTGACCTCATCTTACTTCCCCTTTCTGTGTGGATGATTCTCAAATATTCTCTATGTTGCATTGAGCAGTGAAACCTCGGGTTCTGGCTCTCCACTCTGGTAGCCTTGTATTTTCATCCCGTCCAGTTTTTTTTTTTTCTTCTATTGGGGTGGTGGTAAGCCTGATGGGGGGGTTATGTCAGGAGGGGTGATCATAAATATTAGGAGCTGCAGGGAGACAAAGGGGCTAAAATGGAAAGGCTTGGCTGGATGAGGGGACCTGGCCATGTCATGTACCTCAGTCATTTTTCTTGTGCGCTTAGAACTCAGTCAGGGGTTTAATTGGAATCCAGACTTCAAAGAAACCCTGGGCCCATCCAGCATCCCCCCCATCCCAACTCCACCCCTGCACTAACTCCCCTGACTGGATCCGCTCGTGTCCACAGCACACACACACACACACACACACACACACACACACACACACACACACACACACACACACACACACACACACACACACACACACACACACACACACATAGACCGTGACCACTACAATATCAGAGAGACCATCACCATGCACGACCCCAGCTGAAATTGACTTTGCTCATATTTGCACAAGATATTTAGGTGTGTGGTGTTGTACGTTCATATGTGTGGATCTGTGTGGTCCTTGTTTGTGTTTGAATTTGCCCAATTATTCTTACACTTAATAAAAGTCACATTATTTTGAAGTGCATGCATATTAATAAACACAATTTGTTCATTTGTTTGGGCTTGATTACTCCCAGATAACATCTAGAAATAAAGAAACAAAGTTCATTTTGCTTAAATATTTACTCTCACAGTGTTGGATATGTCATTGAGCAGTTTTATAATATTTCAAATATTATGTTGTCCAAATGTAAAACAGACATTTCTGTACTCCTCAGAAAATAGTTCCAGTTTGTTACCAGATAGATACACGAGGCATCCCCACATCCTGAATAAGAACAACTGGTGACCCTAATTCTGTATGTGGCCCACAAGGAGTTGTACATGTGAGAGTCCTCTGATTGGACAAATAAGAAAGTTAAACACACATCCATGTTGTGTAAAAATGGGATATTGTTTTCATTGTTGCACATCTTGCTCCACTTATCAGGCCAATTCTTCCGTTCTTAATTTGTCATTACTTTTCATCCAGTTCAACATTCACACGTTGTTATTTGCCACCTGTGCATGCTGATTTTATTCTACTTTGCAGTGTCTGGTATTTATATCATAATTGGAGGAAATATGCTCTATATGTCCCAGAATTAAAGTGAGACAAAGTTAATTTTGTAATAATCCAAGCCTGAAGAAAATGGATGGAAGAAGATGTCTGTTGTGCAGTATAATTAATATTGGAGCAGCAGGGGTTGATATGTAGTAATATATGCACATTTTGTAATTAAGGCTTCTGCCTGCCTCTTTGGAGTTTCAGTGGGCCTTGTTAGCACTGTGCAGAAGACACTTTTAAAGCCATACCTGTGAGATAATATGTTTCAAAGCTATAATTATAGGTAGGGAAAGAGGACCTATTTTCAGAACTCTAACAAATCACTTTTTCCATTACAACTGGTAAAGGTGTTAATGACTCCTTATCTTTTTGATTTTTCCAATTTGAATTATGAAACAGTTGTATCATTTGAACTACAGTTATTAGGTGAATTTTAAGTATCCATACATAGAAAAAAAGGTATAGCCAATTTAAATAGTTTTCACCTAGAAAGACCATATAAGCATATTTTGCCCTAACTTAAATATAAATGGGGTTAAGGAGGTCAGCTGATCAATAGACAAGTAAAGTTTAATTGCATGAAGAAAAAGGTGAATCCCCGAATAAAACAGTTACTTTGATTATTAATAGTACTTTAGACAACCTTCATGTTTCCACTTTGTAGAGGTGAGAATCGCCAGATGCAGTATAATTTGTAATATTTTAGGACTGAATATTTTTATTTATTCACTAACTCAAGATTGGAAATGGGTGTCGAGTAGTACATTTTCTCCTAACCTGCAATATTTTGACAACTATCAAGGGAGGACATTGTCTCAGTCATTTGTAATGTATTACATGTCCAGCAATGGAGACTGTAAGACGTGAAAGGAATACATTTGTCTTTTCGGGATACCTGTTCAGTTTTGACCCGCCATATCATAGTAGCTCACATCCCGCTCTGTAAATGTATTCAGGCAGATCAGTTTAATGCAGGAACCTTACAAACAGCTGGTGGTAGCGATGATGATGACAGATTATTGTTAAAAATAAAACAAAGAGCTCTTTTCTACTATCCTGCTGTCTTGTTAAAAAAAATGTATGGCTGTCTTGAAGAGAAGCGTGGGCTCTGAATGACTAATAGGGCTGCTCATACAGAATGGTTTGTAATGGAGGTGTTAATGACCATGTTGCTTAAAGGTTACTTCTGAGTGGTGTTTTCTTTCTCCCTCACGTCAACACCTTTATTCTTCCACCAACGTGTTCACTTTGTTTCCTATTATCTTCCCTTTTTTCCTGCACAACCTTGAATGCAACTGCAGCGACCAACAGATCAAGGGATGACAGAATCAGTGAGAATGAAAAAGATAATGAAGGAGAAAGATAGATAAAGGGCTACGAGGGGAGGAAAAAGGTACTTTATCATAGAGGTCTCAGCCCAGCAGCATTTTTACTTTAAGGGACTCGGGTGTCTCGACTTGCCTGCCATCAACCGTGTCTCACATGGGCCTCTGCAGGATGAAAGTAAAAGCATGTTGCTCATTACACGTAACACAAACACACACGTAGACATCCACACACACTTACATTCAGTTGTATCAGATACATTTAGATTTGAGGAGTCCTTTGGAGAGGTAGATGGAGATCAGAGGTGCTGTGAGGTCGGGTGGACATCGAAAGGTCATTTCAATCTCTGCATCCCATAGTCAGTGGACTAGTGGTTGGTCTAATTTGTTTGTTTTTTGGGTTCTGGAAACAGGTGAATGTTTGACTCAAAGGATGGCCTTGTCGTGAAAATGGTAAATCTATGTACTTGCATGGAAACCTGTGAATGTTTGGTCAAATTGATATCCTTGTTTTGGTGACCACAGTATTTGGTATACGGAAAAAATACATCGCATACTTAGGATGATAGGGAACGTGAAGACTCATACAGCTGCTCTACATGTGCAGCTGTCACCTTGGTTGTAGATTGAAGGCAATTAGATGATGCATGCCATCCTATTGATGATCATAGCTGGCTGCTGTTAAGATAATCACATGTGAGGAGTAGATATTTGTAAGAACCCTGTTTATTCCAAGATTTATTTGAAAGAGGATTTTAAATTATTACCTCAACTGTCTGTTGGAAACATTCATCACAGTTCACAGACCACTTTTGGTTCTGCGTTGACTCACAAAAAAATAGTGTGTGGTATTGAAGAGAGCATCACCTTAGTATCAGTTCTGAAGGTCAGCTATGAAATTAGCACTTCAGTGATTGATACTTCATCCAAGCAGCGAGAACACTAAAAGAGGATAAAGGATGTCTCGGCAGCTTGGAGAAGGTACTGTAATAATGTTTTAGACCATTGTGAGTTCCCAAAATGAACTCATCATTATTATTAGGGGGTGCCACATTTCTCCAAATACACAATTAAATTTGACTTTTGATTTTAAGGTCACAATTTAATTGAAAGAAGACACATTATTCTATAACTGTATGGTATCATGTGAGATATAACCGCCATATTCTTTGTATAATGTTCCACACACTTAGGCCATGTGGTCAAATTTCAATAATGTCAATAATGTTATTGTAATGTATTTAATTAAATGTAATAAAAATAACTTATTTCACCAGTCATTTGAGAACAAACTGTTAAACACAAAAATAAATCTTGCCGCAAGCTGCAATCGCGGGCTCAAGGCCCTTTATGCTCAACAGAGGGAAGCCGCACAATTGTCCAAATCAAAGCAGCTGTGCGAGTCGGTTTGGGGTTTCAACAAGCTGAGCAAAGTCACTCCAGCTGGTTTAGTTAGTCTAAAGAAGGAGTGAGACCTATCACACACTTGTATCATCATGGAAATGTATGCAGTCTTTCATCAATTACACATTTTAAGTCCTGCCAGTCATATTTCTTGGATGGCAATTTAGGGGCATGTTTGAACAGCTTAATTAATAATAGCCACTAAGTTTGGTGGTATTTGGACAAACTTGTAAGCAGGAGGATGTTCCACTTCTTCTGTTTCTCCGTATTCTCCGCAGTGGCAAGGATGTGCAGCTGCAGGCTACCGGTAAACTACGTTGTGTGGTTTGCTTTTTTTTAAGAGCAAGAAAATCACTTGGAGAATCGTTGATCCTGCTTTTGATTTAGAAAGCACATTTTGATCGATTGTTATGTTAGAAACAAAGTTGTGACACCCCTGATTAGTATGTAGCTAGTCTGACTCACCGGATGTAGACTGTGGGTAAAGACAAATTTAAATATAAAGGAAAATGATCAAACAAGAAACAGAAACACGCCTCAAACAGCGGTACGCTGGAGGCTGAAGGGACTGAATGTGAATTTCTCATGAACTGAGAAACTGTTTTAACAATTGTTGTGCACCATTAGATTTCTCAATAGATGCAAATGTTGGCTACCTTCAATCCAAATATTTCCTTTGTATTGTGGAGATTTTCCAGTCGGAGAATTGTTTTGGACAGAGGAGGTCTGATAGATCAGAGGCTGAGAGAGTAAAAGGAAAACAGCAGTGTTAAGGTACTGTGATCTGTTACATGAATACCTTGGGTCTCCTGAAAACACAGATCCAGCCTGAGTTAAACCCAAAGACACACACGCACACACACTGGTATATCTTCCTCATCTGGGCTGATAACAGACCATAGTGCAGAGGGAGGAGATGGAACACTACATCCACACTTATCACCTTGCAGGTGCAGACACGGAGAAAGTCCACTAAAGAGCACACAGTGTCTTCACCCCTCCATGCCCTCCTGCTTTATCATTGAGGGGAACACACACACACACACACACACACACACACACACACACACACACACATATATATATATATATATATATATATATATATATATATATATATTCTCTAAGCCTCAAGTTTGGGCTGAGCTCATATAAATGCTGTCGTTTATAAATGTCAAGAAGAATATTCCACAGCACTGAATCTTCAAACCATAAATCTTTCCGATCACACCTATAGTGGTATTTAAACAAAATGTCTAGACTGGTTACGAGCACCACAGTGGAATTATATTTGTTTGGCCTTTTCCTAGTGTTTTTCAAAGGGTATGGTATTACTGCCACTGCAGAGAATTATGTGGTACATATTTTTAAATGGCATATTGTTTTAAATATAACCTAAATTAATATATGACATCAGACAACAGCCTTGTAAATATGAAGGAAAGGCACAAATCATCCAGTAATAGATCATTGTTAAAACTGTAACGGCAAACTGGAATTTTAAACAAAATAGTAACCCTATCATTTATGTAAAAGTGAAGGACTTTGACACAGTTGACTGCAGTTTGTGAATCCCATATGTGATCAGGCAACAAAAGCACTTTGGTGAAGGTTAGGGAACCATTGTGGATTATGGAAACATCTTCTGGGCTTTGAGTCTCTTTTGAATTGTTCATTGTTTAGCCAAAACAACAATCTTTCCCTAAGTCTTGAAGGATAGATTCACAATTTTTGTAATCAATTTTAGAACATAGGTTTTGCATTGCATTTTTCCATTAAGCGATACCTTCCTGATGTGCTCTTAATGTGAATGACAGAATCCACTGTCCCCAGTGGACAGTTTATCTGAAGTTTAAGACGTATAGTGAATCTATACTTTAACCAAGTGCGTTAGTGCGTACATATATTAATAAAAATTGTCATCATGCTTGAGCTGGTACGAAATATTGGTTTGCAAATATTGAGAGAAAAAGAAAAAAGATATGTTTTCAATTTGTCAGATTCATTTATTACAAATATTTCAAATACGTTGATTAAAAAACAATATGAATTCAGGTGGAATTGTATTTCTCTGAAAATGAATTTGCTGCTGCAAATTAGTTATTTATAGAAGGCACGTTGAACGACATAGACAAAAACACAATTACAGTCTGGATGTTGTACACACCATGCATGTTCAAGATGACTTGATAATTAAAAATTCATATCAGGAGTAGAAGTGCAAAAATACTTTGAATATTATAGCACATGATGTCAAACCAGTAGAGGCAGCCTTCATGTACACTCTGCTGCAACCCAGGCTGAGTCAGCTTGCTGGTGTCTGTGACAGAGAAGGGCCAACCTGCTCTTCCTGTGGTTCTGTGTGGTAACAGCCCCCATGTTTCAGGCCTTTACCAGGGGGATTAAACCCACCAGTGGGGAGAAGCAGACTGGAGGCCTGTGTCCTTAACATGGGAGGGATCCTCTCCAATGGTGGCTATTGAGGGTTGGCTTTCTCGGCTTCTGAAACACAACGCTACGCAATGTAGCCTACTACCTATATGCCTAGTTTCTAAGTACTTCTGTCGCCTTTATTCTCACTTTTATAGAGCAACAAAAAGCTTCGCTAAAGTCCACCGATCGTATAACTATGAATGGTTCTCTGTTGTACACTTAAATCAGCTTGCAGTGTCCTCCGTCTTTAGAAGGTTGTCTTCTGTTCTATACATCTAACTTGGTTTCTTTGAATGGCACAATTGAGTTTAGAAAGAAAGTGTTTGTTTAGTGCCAAACCCTTAAACACAGAGAGACTAGAGGAGTGCGGTGCCAGCCCTTCTGAAGCAAAGGCCTCAAGTTCCATAAAACCCTTAATTGGTCTGTTAAACATCAGACTGTAATCACATGTGGTGAGCCTGGAGAGATCTGTAAACACCCTGTATGTGGTGTTTCTCTCCGCCCTCTGCTTTTCGTCTTTCCTCCTTCCATCACACCAAAACAGAACCACGTGTTGATTTCAAAGCCAGGGGTTGTTCGTTTTTCGTTCGTCTTTTTTTCTCTACTGTTTAGAAACACCTTCAATAAATTGGATACATTTAGGTGCCTACATTAGCTCATGAGGCAGCACTGTTAGTGTTTAGACACTGAGCACAGTGGACAAAATATTAAATATGTATACGTGTGTAACAGTGGCTGTCTGTTCTTTTTCCCAAAGCCATTTCAAGACTCACATACACCTGATTAGGCTCGTCATGGTTCATGGTGCCAGCATCCAGTCCGATGTATTGTTGTGGAAAAGGCAAGTTAATTAGTTTCCTGCTGCATGAAGGACAAGGTCATTTGAAGGGCAATACTTAGTAGGCGGGGAAAAAAAAACTGCCGTAGCAGGCGAACGCTGTCCTCGTCCGGGTCAATCAGTGTTCTTCTTCTCAAACCCATCCCTGTATACTCACTCAATAACTCTACCTTTCTTTTTCCTTGGCGCACTGAGCCGGTCACCAAGCTGAGGTGGGAATTAAAAATGGTGCTAAATACATTTATTGGATTTTGTTTTTTTTGTTCCTGACAAATATATGCGCGCAAACACACGCACACGCACACACACACACGAACGCGCGCACACGCACGCACGCACGCGCACACACACGCGCACAGACACACACACACACACACACACACACACACACACACACACACACACACACACACACACACACACACACACACACACACACAAATTGAATTAACATAACACATGACAACTAAAAACATTGTTCTCTTATCCCCTGACAACATTTTAACTGGCCTGTATTCACTGTTTTGTCTCCCTTGTGCTGTTCCGTTGGTTTGGTATAAGTGTGGCTGATGACGGGTTAAACTTGTGACAATAATACTTATGATGAAAGCAGTCAGGATGTAAGCAATTTTACAATGTTTCTTCCTGAATGATTTAGACATTCTAACGGGCAGAGACCTCAATTTATAATTGTCAACTTAGATTTGTGTACATCTAGTTTACAACATCTCTAAAAAGCAACTGTATCATCTTTTAACTCGCCTAAAATCAATCTTGTCTTCAGTGACTGGTTGTACTTCGATTTCTGGCCAAAATGACCAACTTAAGGCTTCAAAACAGCAGTCCACAAGCCAATGGATGACGCTGTGGTGACTACGTCCACTTCCTATACACAGTCCATGGCTCAAACATACACCGTGAAATGTATATTGGCCGGCAATAACGATACAACGCCTTACAAGGATGGTAATTTATTCACCCTCCAATACTCGCTCCTTTTACAGGCAAGTCAGACATGAGAATCAGCTACAGCATTGCGCCCTTGGAGCTGGTAGGGATCTAGTGCTGATAAACCACACAGTCTGAACTGAGATGTTTCAGTTGAAGGGTGGTCTCCCAACTCACTGCTCCTTTCAGCAGCCTTCCTACTTCTTCTGATGTGTATAGTACATCTTCATGTGTCTTTAGTGAGGTGGAATCTCCCTTATGTTTTTACCACTGTATCAAATGTGATTTGCTGTGAAATTTTTATGAAAAGACTGCAATAATATGGATTGTATGTAATTACAAAGCTGGAACGCTGATATATTTTTCTGTATTATTGCTTTTGAGGGTTTTCTCCTGATGCCTGGTGTGGTGGTGTCCTATTCTGTTATTACACCCATGGAGCTAATAGCCAATGTAGATACGCTGATAGAAGAGGTTTATCACAACACAGCACAGCTGCATTGATGGCTGCACTCTCCCAGAGGGTAGAGGTGCTTATTATGCATCCCATAAGAAGGCACAGTGTTTGCTCATAAAAGCCCAGTCTGGATAACGATGCTTGAACACTCACTCTCATCTGATTTCATTTGAAGATTAATGATGAGTTTTCCTTCTAACTTCATTTCTTCTAAACATTACAGTGCAGCTGTGTTTTTCTCAATGATGAAGTGTTCAAATACTGTGGACAAAGTGTCTGAGGTATATTTGTGAAATGAGGCATCACAAGTCCAGCTTTTCCAGGAGATGGAATGAATTCTTTAAAGTGAGCTATTGAGTGTAATGCAGAGTGGCTGTGTCTTTTTGTGTCCCTGCTTTTGTTCTTTCACTTCCTGTATTTAGTAAGCCCACGCAGACATGGTGCTGCTAGTGCCAGCATGAGTCCTCCATTGCCACCGGTGCCTTTCAGGCTCCATTGTCCACTAATGGTATTTACAAATACTGGAAATGTATGGAATAGAGACTTGTATTCTGCATATTGAATTAACCATGAACAAGCACTTGTTTCTAAGTTCTGCTTTGCTTTAACCTTAATGAAGCGTCATTTCTCATATTTTGATTAAGTCATCTTTAAAGGCTTTGACTATTAAACTGTTTGTGACATTCAAAACGCTTTTCTGACGAACTTTAAGTTGAAAACAGCAAACATGCATTGTTGATAGAAAATGTGTAAGAGACCAGTCAAATGCAAATGGGCTGAAGAATACTCTAAAAACTGACGATGCAAGATACAAATCACTCTCATATTTAGGCACCTTCAAGTGTTGTTTTTATTTTTGAATTGAAGTGGCTATAATTCAACAGTCAGTTTTTTAGTTTTTTCTATTTCCATGGATGGAATAGTTCAAGGCCCAAATCTTGTCTGTCAGTATGGATATCTAGTTATACTTTGAAACGGAGGTATCATCAACCTTATTTAAATCTCACCACTAACAAGATCATGGCTTTAGTCTTCTTAGCCTCCTTTAATACATGTATGCAGTATAATGTGTGCTTGTGCAAGTGTGTGTCACAGGAAAGGCCTACTATGCATTAGATATGGCCAAGTGGAGGCAACATTCTCCTCTCAGCCATAAAAGTGTTCGGTAAGACATTCGCTCTGAAATCCACACATGCACACTTTCCCTTCATGCTTAAATATTGTATGCTTTATGCTTCTTTGGGGTTTTTGAGCAGTTTGTGAGCAATACTCTGGCACACCAGCGATCACTATATCTGTATGATACTGGAACACCGCAGTCAAACACACAGTACTTTGTCTTTGTCAAAATGCTTCAGTGAGTTTTAGAAGCTGTACTGTATTGTCTTTACTACTCAGCTATAAAGTTGTTCAGATTAATTTGTTGATGCGAAGTACCATTATCACTCTGCAAGTACAGCTGATGACAGCTGTTCCTTCAATGGATTTTATTATGTTTACATTTTATTTAAATTATATTGTTAATCAAATGAAGCTTGTATATTCAGTTATACAGTATATTTTCTGTCTTCATATGCATTTGGAAATATTTATCGTTATGTTTAAATACTTCATCCTACAACATGTGTTTACAGACAGATATGCAGTATAAAATGCCATCATGGACTATGTAATAATAAGATAAAGATATGGCAATGTTTAAATGCTCCAGAGAAAGAGAGCAGATCAGAGTACTAACTGTGGATAAGGGTGAGGTGTGTTACTTAATGCTCAAGGTTTTTTATTTGGACATTTGTGCCTAGACCGACAGTCCAGACTCATTGGATTTTTTTCACAGGGCTCTCCGAGTCAACAGTTTTGGAAGAAATAAAAATAAGAAAAAAACACACTATACAGGAAAGGGAAAAAATATAAAATATGAGAACACTATACAATATATAGGATATGAAATATGAACACTGTACATACTGCGGTGTATATATATATGTGCAAAGGTGGTCGTATGTACAAGGAGGTTATTAGATTAGATTAGATACTTTTTTTTAACTTTATTACAGTGATAAACAAATAGGTTAGTCCTGAGTGCTGTTCCTATTCACAGTTTTGTTTTGCCATCAGTCTGACTGTGGCAGGGAAGAAGCTGTTGTAAAAATGTGTTCTATGGGTGATGATGCTGTCCGCTCTGCTGTGTCTCAGGTTGTACGTGCAGTGTTTGTGTCTGAGCAGAGAGTGAGCTGGGTGGAGTGAGTCTCTGATGATTCCCTCTGCTCTTTTCCGACAGTGCTGCACATACATAGAGTCCATGGAGGGGAGTTTTGTCCCATAATGCTGTGGTAAAAAGGTAAAAAGCACCTAGCCATGAAATCTGTGTTGATCACATGCTTTCCTGTAGTGCCCTATAGTGGAACAACTGTTTTCACTGTAGCTTGTAACCACCCTTCCATAAACATTGACCTTATGCCTGGAAAATCAATTGCCTCTCACTGGCCTGCTGTGGATGAATTGTAAAATCCTGAAATTTACTTATTTATTATATTTTTTACCTTGGGCTTACACATGTTAATAATAAACAATCAATTCTTCCATTAGTCCAATTATTACGACAAAGGTGTTTCTTCAAAAGGTTATTTTAAAGGATGATCAGTTTGGAGTTTAAGAAGAAATATCAAAGGATTTGCTTTATTAATTTTTGATGCAATTTCTTTTATGTGCTATCTGTTTTCATGGACACTCCAGACGAGGAGAGACGTGACTTCAAGTTTTTATAGGTAACAGCTTTTTTAAAGGTCTCTCAGTTTTCCCGTGGTGCATATTTGAAATAAGTTATATTTATATATAAAGTACACACATGCTGTGCAGAAGCTGTGGAGTCACAAACACAACCTGCATGTAAGTGGAGACTGTTTGTTTGCTCAGGCAGTGAGGGGCAGCCGGCCAGCAGAAGCTTGCTGGGCTCCAGTGAGTGGATCTAATGTCGCTTCCCCTCTTCTGCACTGTCCTTCCTTTGAGCCGCATTTGAATTTAATATTCCATGAAATAAAGCAGCCCATCAGGCTATTGTAATCACGTCAGGTTAATAGAAGAAGTCAAATTACTCTTACTTACTTCTCTTTCCCTCTTTTTGACCCTTTTTTCCTCAATCATGGGCATATTTGAAGCCAAACTATGCCATAGTAGTTTTTTCCTCCTTGGAATTCTTTTTTTTATTCCACCCAAGTGTTTCTGATTATTATTAGGATTCATCCTGAATGGCTGATGCAGATCCTTTTGAGAGTGAGACCACTGATTTTCCAGTCCTAATAGGATGTTAATTTTTGTGGGAAATAAATGTGTACCCTCATTCTTTATTCACTTGTTGTTTTTTACACAAGAATGTTCTCTTTTCATTTAATGCTCTGTTGTTTTTCACTCGCTAGCTTGCGAGTGAAACCCCCCCCATGCACAAACATGGCCGCAGTCTGTGGGTGTCAGCCTGTCAGGGTTCTAGATGACATGTAATTGTATGTATCACCTACAGCATTACTTCAGTGTAAAAGCATTCTCCTGCAGCACTGAGGCCTGTTCTTCCATAGTGATACGGCAATGCTATACATGTGACACCCACGCATGCTCCCTGTGGATCACTCTTTATTACTCCCATCTCACCTCCATCAAAGCCTGGTCTGCTGCCATTATGACACCTAAGGAGAGAAGCAGGGAAGGGGAAAAAAAGGAGAACAGTCACACTCAAGGCAGTACAAGCCTGACAGACTGTCTTTTGGACAGGCTGGGGACAAAGAGAGTTTCCAGGCAGCCAGCTCCCCAAGTAGGATTTCTCCTCTTTTATACCTTTTCACAATAAAGACATTCTCTAAGGCTGCAATTCAGAGTTTGCTGACTTAAGTCACACATAGTTCTTCAGATAAGTCAAGGAGATGCATGGTGAAAGATAATCATATTCAGGCTTGGGCTTTGGGTGTGCTTAATTTTGATTTTGTGTGAGGTCTCAAAACTGTCGAAATGAGCTGTCTGCAAGCGTTCAAATTCTTACCAGAAATGTCTCAGTACATTTTGAGTGTGTGTGTGTGTGTGTGTGTGTGTGTGTGTGTGTGTGTGTGTGTGTGTGTGTGTGTGTGTGTGTGTGAGAGTGTTTTCTAAGACCTCTATGAAAGAGCATTTGCTTTTAGTGACAAGAAACTGGTTTGAGCCAGTTAGCTTAAATGTATTTAAATCACCTTAGATTATGACTTGAAATTATAAAGGCATCACATAAGGGTGAACTATTTGGCAAAGGCCACTGGACTGTCATGGTTTATATATTATTTTTGATCCTTGTTTTTAGATTTGGATTTGTGAAGCTATCCTACAGTATGCTATCATGACCAAAATACCCAACACTGGGAACACACACTTAGAAATACAGAAAATCATTAAACCCAACCTGCAGTGTGTCCCTCTCTCTAAATGACAATTCACAGGAGAAGTGACTATGTCATATTAGGAATATAAAATAATACAGCAGGAAGAAGGGCTAAAAGAAACTGACAGGAGTGCAGGCATTATGCCTCCTCAAAACCTGTCAAAAATGAAACAAAGGAAATAGAAAACCATTATTTACAAAAAAAATTCACCAAGAAAGGAGGGTTTGGAATCCATGTTTGGCGGCAAGTAATGCTTTTCATCGACTTGCAGCTAAAGCACATGTTGACATTGTGGGCTCTATTTTTGGCTAAGTGGAACTTGTGTCAGGCGTGTACAGACCTTTTTCTTGCACATGCCCATCTGGTATTGTGGTAATTCGCCATGAACTACACTGTGCAGAAGTGTGTCTGAAGCAATCAAGTGACACGGTGGAATTTTGGTGTCAACAATCACCGGGATTAGCGCTTTCATCACATGGAACAGTGTCACTGTTACATTTTAAACTCATTTTAAATCTCTGTCTTCACAAAGCAATAGGCATACAGTCCATTTGGTTATAGTTTCTGATTTATCTATTTAAATTATTGCTGCAGTCAAGGGAAGCTATAATGTATCTAAATGGTATACGATTGCTTTTTTGCACACTGATTACATATGCTTCCGGTTCTCAGACTTAGTTTTACAATGTTCTACATATTTTAAATACATTTCTGAGTATATTTGCTTTATTGTTTTTGACAAATTCAATACAAATTGCTTGATACAGATTAAGAAAACAAAAAAAAAACTGTCAATTGCATGGTATTTCCCTGCCTTGTCTTATTTCACAGGGTTTTATTGTAAGAATTCTAACATGTAATATTGCACCTTTAGTAAAGAAAGGCGCTTTAGAGAAAAAGTAGCGATGGGGTTAGATGGTGTATGCTGATTTATAGCAAGGCCAGAGAGCAAAGCCCTGAAGCAGCAAATGCAGTGCTTCAAATAGAGATTGCTGGTGGCCTTTGGTGTGATCGGTGACCCAAGGTGAGGCACTTAGTGATTTATATCTCACATATCCCCTCATCTCTCTTGCTCTATGGTGGGGCAGGGCAGGCTAAAACATGTAGCACCTCTCTTGGTGCTCTGGCCCTGGCTTGACTCTTTGGCTGGCCCAGGAACATAGCCTTGGCTGGGCTGGAAAGCATAGGAAACACAGCCCGGCACCTCTGGCAGTCAGGGTTAGCAACATACGATGATGGGTCAGATATGCAGGTCAAGCTGGCAGACCTCTCCCTGCTGCTGGAGTGCACCCGCTGAAACTCTGTTACACTATATTTATTTGATTGTTTTTGTTATGTAAGTCTTTTGAACAATGGTTGGCCTTTTTTTTCTTTCATGCCTCGCCTCCATTCTTTTACACACACTAACACATACACTATGATCTGTGCGCTCTCTCTCTCTCTCTCTCTCTCTCTCTCTCTCTCTCTCTCTCTCTCTCTCTCTCGCACACATGCACACACACACACATTTGCTGTGCACACCTTCATATATACAGTCATGAACAGAACGCACTCTGAGCCCCATAGCTGTCTAAAGCTGAGGTTGGCTAATGAGGAAATGTCTTCTCAGTTGAGTGGACTTTATGCCAAGAGGAAAACCTGCAGAATCAGCTCTACAGCTTCATCTGTCCCCTCTCTCTGGTACACGTGTGTGTGTGTGTGTGTGTGTGTGTGTGTGTGTGTGTGTGTGTGTGTGTGTGTGTGTGTGTGTGTGTGTACTGTGTCTACACACATACCCAATATACACATGTGCTCCTCATGAGTGTGTGAGTGAGTGTGTAATCGAATGTGGGGGAGTACAAGCCACTGTGTACTTGAGAGAGAGAGAGAGAGAGAGAGAGAGAGAGAGAGAGAGAGAGAGAGAGAGAGAGAAAAGTAAAGCTTGACTACACTCTTAACATATTTCACTGCATGGGACTGGCGCTGACATCTCCCATGCCCTGGGATCCTTTAGGAGCAGATTTAGAGTGATTTTCAGTGCAATTATACCTGCCAGCTTTGACTGGTAGAGTTGCCCTCTTCTCGGCTCATGTCTTCATGCTGGAGAGCAGTTCTAGTAAGGCTGAGGAGGCTGGTGCTGGGGCCCAGGGCCAACAGCCAAATAAACCAGAGAAGTAGCCTCCCCTCTCAGTGACTGGCTGCAGTAGCCCACTACCAGGATCCTGCATGGTGCCCAGGACAGGACGCCATTCACAGCCATTGGGAGGTGATAATTAGCTCCTGCACTGAGTGTCAGTCACCACTGCACCCTGTCCTCGTATTCTGCAAGGGTGTGCAGACGATGGGTTTGGTGCCATAAGTGGAGAGGCCACAATTGGTGATTAGTGACCTCTGCACCTTCAATAGCCTCTACTCTAGTGCTATGAGCTGGTAAATGTAATTTGTTTAAGATAAATTGTTCAATTAGATTAAATGGATAGTCTTTGACAATACATATTTTGCTGTAATATATATATATATATATATATATATATATATATATAAAATAAAATGTGTATGTCTATAACAAAGCATATGATTGCTTCAATCATACAGAATATGTGTGCAGTCACTCCATGCTGTGTCTGCATATATTTGTCCCTGACCCGGACCCCTGTGACCTTTGTCTGTATCCCTGTGGCTGCAGTGTCTTCAGAGCCATAGATCAGATTAGCCATAAAAAAACCTGCCTATGCCCCACTCTGCTTCACACACTGGGAGCTAATGAGAGATCCACCATCAGCTGCACAATGAAGCCACTCGCCACCTCCGATGGAGTAGCCTGGGTAATAAAGAGGGGAGGGGTGTACAAGAAGTATATTATCACTTCAGCTGCCATGTCCGTGCAGTGTCCATTTTACCTGCAGTCAGATGGTAAACGCACAGGCTCATTTTCTAGGTGAGAAGAGGCTCTGCACAGAGACTTGAGAACTTCTTGTTAATTTCACAGATATTTCACAGAAGCTCAGAAGAGCATTTTTGTGTTGCAGTGGTGTTTCAGGAGATTGGGTGAAAAGAGTCTTTGCCTGGCTGCAGAGACGCTTTATTCACTCCCTGAAGGGGGAAAATGACACGAGGCCAAGGCAAGTCATATTAAATAAAGGTGTTGTATTGGGGAGTGAGCTAATGAGAGCCAGCCCGGTCTACACACACACACACACACACACACACACACACACACACACCTGAGGGTGAAAAAGCTGTCACGCTCAACACTGTACACACAGAGTTCATTTTTGTGTTTACGATAATGCATGTTTATTGTCAGGTGACAGTATTGTTGTTATTGCACACAAAATCAGCTTGAAGGATGATACTCTTTTAAAGTACCTATAACCAGTTCACATAACGTTTGTTTACTCAGAGGTCACAGGGTGCAAAGAGGGCAGAAGGAAGCGATTAAATATGTGTTTGATATTGTCTAAATTTCTAAATGAGTAAATATGAATATGTTTTGTTAAATGACAAGTAAAGGATTGCATTTTTTTTTTAAATGGTTGGTTGTATTGGCACAAATGTTGAACATTTTCAAATGTTATTCAGCCGTAGTTGTGAGAGCCGTTAGTTTAGTATTTTTTATTTAAGAAGTGCACCAATATTTTAGTTGTGTTTGCAGTGTTTGTGACTGGCAATGTGGTTTGAGATGGTCACAAATCACCCACTCCATACTCCTGACACCCATCTCCTTCGCACACAAACACACACACATTGTGCGAGTGATGGGTGTCCCTCTGGTCAGTGCACTGTATGTTGCTGACTCTTAAAAAGCACCCCCACCCAGATAAATAATAGAGTCAAAGAGGCTTTCTCCTGTCGCTCCACGCCATCAACTCCAAACACCAACGTTGACGACTCAGCTGTAAGGTGTCCGTTATCTGATGTGGACACAGGATGTGAGCAGGCTGGTCCAGTGGGGGCCACATGTGTTAAAGCACCCCCCGGTCCCTCTGACAGCTCACCTCTTCTGGTGCCCTTTACAGTCACAGTCAAAGCGAGGCAAAGACACCCATATATATTAATATCCGGCTCTGCTCAATGTCATGTTTATCTGTCAAGGTCATGATTAGGATGAACTGTGCTCAGGTATGCTACTGAACCCTCTGCCTTGCACGCGCACGCACGCACGCACGCACGTACGCACGCACGCACGCACGCGCAAGTGTCCACAGGCTCTCCCGTCCATTAGTTCAGTACCAACACACAGTCTGCTGGTTTTGTTGACTGCGTGAACAACTCAGGAAAGTGACAGAGTGTTTGATTCCCCTGCTCTCTGTCACTATTTATTCTAATATCTTCTGGCATTATAACAGTAGCTCACAATGAGTTCTGATAAATTAAAGGTTGTATTGTCCGACTGCCATGGCTGTCCTTGATCAGGAGGCCAATTACGGAGGGTAATTTTTCGACTCTCCCCATTTCTTCCATATGTTGCTAACAAAAGGAGGTTTCTGCAGAGTGGATCAAGTTGACACATGGTGACAGATTCTTTTTTACATTATTTTTCAATTTTCAATGTTATGATGGCACTTTATGCATTTTTTAAAACCCTACCCCCATGTTGTTTTCTTTCTTTAGGGGCAAAGTACAACATACTGCAATTGAAGATGTCACCCAATAATCTTTAACGTGAATAGAATAGGTTTGACTCACCTTATGAGAAATGACAGAAGAGGACACAGTCTATCTTTATTTGTATAAATGTAGTCCGACAAGTATGCCTCCTCCTAACTAGTGCACGTCTAAAAGTAAGCAAATAAAACTAACATGCTCAGAGGCAGGTGAAGGGAGGGGAAACTCTGCTTTTTTTCATAAACAATATATGAGGTGCTTTTTGCAAGTCAAATCCTTAAAGATTTACTGCCGGCTCTGCTCTCGGTGCTTTTTAAAGAGCAAAGATGGCATGCAAAGGAAATGGTGAGGAAGCCTAAGGTGGGGTTGGAAAACAGAAAATGAAGCACTAAATTATTGTTCATGGATACTATTTAACCTAAAGATTGCAAACTGTCTACCGTCTTTTTTTAGGATCAGCCAAATCCTCCACAACCTCTTCTCTGGGCATGCCTCAAATCTGTGATGCCACAGTGGACAGCATCTGCGTGTTATCTTCCAAAGTGAGAGTGACCAGTAATTAAGGTCCTCGCTTTCCCATTGCATGTTATTCTTTTTAACAATCTTCAGGGTAAGATGCTTTTTGACTGCTTGTTGTGCAGTGACCTGTGCACATCAAGCTTCTCTCTGCTTATTGGGTTGTCTTCTTTCCACACTAATGGCCATAGGGGGCTGAGTCCAGGCTTCACCTGACCACTGCTCACAAAGCTGGGTCTCTTGAACCGACAGGCGGAACAGAAATCACATTAACCCAGCCCGAACCAAAAGAAAAGCCCACATACCGTTGCACATACATTCTAAATAAAAACAGCAGAATCTCACTGTTTGCTCCCTTCATCAGCAGCATGTGTCACTTCGCCTCATTGTTGTTTACTGGTGTTTCATGAAGGCCGTCTGCCACCCACACCTTCTTCCAGAGGGCAGTCGACAGGCCAGACCTTGCGAGGACACTACTGGGCTGAAGATGTTAAACGCCCCGTGGGTGATGGCAACGCCAGACCTCTTTTGACTGCGAATAAAAATATTGTGATAATAAACATAATTATATTATTCACAGGAAGTGCCGCCAATTAGTTTATAATTCTAATACAGTTTGTTTTTTCAAACAGGTTAAATAATCTGATGGCTGTTTCCAATGTGTGTAAAGAATTTAGGCCACTGCAGTCTGGCACATCCTGCCTGTAGGCCTCAATGGAAGGAAGGGAACGTGAATTAAAGCAAAATTAGTTATCATAGCAGTCATCTACCGGCAAGATCTTATTTTCTTGTCAAGATTGTGGTTTAGTTTTTTAGGTGAGTCTCCATGTCTCTCATCGTTCATCTCGTGTGCAGTTCTGTGTCCAGAAGGCATCTAGACTCATTTCTTTTCTACCCTTTACATTGCACCTCATCATAAACTCCCCCCGCCTTGACAATGCTGTGGAGAATAAATCGACCATATTTCAGCCCTGATGCTCCCTGCCCATTCCCAGTCCTTGAGAAGGGAGGGTAGGAGCCCTGGCAGTTTGTTGTTTTTATTTAATGTGCTCCTACTTCCATGTCATATTTTCTGTCTTTAATTGATGCCCATGCCTGTGTTGTTGCCCAGTGCACCATTGAGAGGATGCTTTCTCCAAACAGGCCCTTATCTTGCTCTAATAGGCCTGGCACTCCTCTGAGGCCTTCAGCTGTGTCAAGCCACTGCTGCCTCGCTGCGCCTCCGGTTTGAACTGTTGCCGTGTTGCCCATTAGTTCTCTCTCCAGGCCTCACTATTCCCCGTGCTCGTCCCTCTGCCACCCCGCCCCCCAGCCCCACAGCCTTCCCAGCCCTATCCTTCACCTCTGCCTGCTCAGCTCCCTGCTCCCCGCTCCCCAATGTTTCATCAGCTATAATATGAGCATGCTTTCACAGTAAACATTTTTCTTCTCATTTTTCCTCTGCAGTTCCTCTCTGCAGGTCTGGTCCCGTCTTGGTAATTTGTGTGTTTTGGAGGTACTTTAGGCCATGTGCCACCCATCACATCCTGTCCCCTACAGGGGGCCTTCCTGATAGAACCAGTATGTTGGGTGCATGATTGCATTCTGCATTTAGATGACATGAGATTTTTCTCCATACGATTTGTTGTGTGTGGGTGCGTGTGTGCATGTGCACGTGTGTGCTTGTGTGCCTATGTATGAAAGTGATTGCCTCCGCTTGTGCACGTCAGAAACGCAGACAGTGATATCTGAAATGTAAGGTACTGGACTGGTAGGCCATCTGTAAATCAGAGCCTCTGCACGCATTGATAGATTGGCAAAGCAGTTTGTTCTACCAAATTTAACAATGATATATCATTATCACAACTTTGGGGGAAATCTATAAAATCAATGGGCCTGCTGGTGGAGCAGGATTAGTATTACTAACATGCTGAGAGAGTGTTAAAGTGCCTGACTATGGATCCCAGTTGTGGCTTGGATCAATGGCGTTTGCGGACACTAAGCTCAATAACAAGCCATCCAAGAACTGGTTAGAAGAAGAAAGAAATAGATGTGAAAAGCAAATTTGCTGGTAGAGAAGCTAATATCCTGTGCACGCCTGGCTGAACATGAGCTGTGTAGCTGCTGGCGGGTGAAGAGGGAGTAGAGGGCAGGAGAGGAATCCACTGCTGAAATGATACAGATACAAATGTAGCTGTCATTATTGATATTCTTCCATCATTGATATTGGCATACAGGGATGAAGAATGTAAAATACATTGATCTCAAAGGGTGGGAAAAATGTATTGAGTGACGCAATTTGATTTAGATATTGAGTGTTTTCAAAGACACAACTGATGCTGAGGAGGTTATTGAGAGAGCTGTATTCCGAAGATCTCTGAGATTTTCCTTTTGTGGTAGTGATTCTTCTTCAGATAAGAACAATCACTGACACCCCTCTTTTTACAGGGCAGAGTGAGATGTAAAGCTCTGTTTGCATAGTTTCTGCACGATAGAACAGCAAGAGGTGAGGGAAGCCGTAATTGGATCTGTAAAAGTCAAATTTCCTGTTTGGTGCTCAAGTCTTGAAAAGATGAGTGTTGTTTTCTAAAGGATGGAGATGTCTGGCCACAAGGACAGTGTTATTTCATGAAAGCAACTGCAGCCCCATTGAAAACACACCCTTTCCTCGACAGTGAATAAAAGCGAGACAAAAACTCCAGTTAGTTTTCACTTGACTGAGTAGTGTACTACTACAAAGAGCAAAGCAAGACTTCACATGCACTTTGGCTTTTTGAATACAACTTATCAAACTAATTGTAATACATGTAGGTTGGATATTCATGTGCTTAGATGTGCTGCATTATTTAAGTATTTAAAAAAGATGGAATCAAAGTCAATAATGTTGAGAAGATTCTGCTATGATCACATTCTATTGGCACTTTATTTGGACAGCTTCTGAATGGAAACTAAAATAAATGAACAGCATTCACAGACTTGAATAAATATACAGAATATCAAATTATGTGTCTCAAATTCAGATGACCAATTTTGGGGGCAGTTAATGTCAACATCAGCTCAGGGTTCATGAAAGTAAAAATCTGTGCAAATTGAAATCAAAGCAATGTCCCAGTCATCTCGTTCTCAGTCAACCTCTTCGCCATGTGTTTACCTACAGACCTGCGGCTGTGAAAACATTACCACACAAACTATAGTTCTTATTTGCAGGTAGACTCCCTTTTCTTCATCTGCCAAGACACTCTGAGAGATAAATAGGACATGTTCTCTCTGTCAGTGAATCTGATTGCTTATGTGCAGTCGCTCTGTGATTTTACATCCAATAGTGGCCGGCTCTGGCTCCAGAAGTAACTGTTGGCAAGCATCGGAAAGGTAGCAAGCGAACTGTGGTCAAACAACATCACTTCCCTAAGAACACAAGTGGGCCATCTATACAAAGGGCTGATGGTAACGGCAAGACAACAAGCCAATTTATTGGTTTGGAAGAAAATACAAAGGAGAGAATGATAGATTGCGCCGAAAGGGGGAAGAGGAAAGATTGTTCTTCAAAGCACAAAATAACGCCAGGTAGAGAAGGGAAGGGACAAGGTAAAAAGCAGATGAGGTATTGTGAGGTGGATGTATGAAAAAAAGAAAAAAGCGCAATGGAAAGCCCTGATGAGAGCCAGGACTACTTCTGATTTGGCCAGTTTGTTTTTACCTCTGTTTTGACAGAGACGAGAGATTGGCGGAGAGGGAAGCGAACAGAGCGTAATTAAACAGCCTAATGAGTTTGTGGCTCTTTTGAAGACTGTTTTTAAATGGAGCCCTGGTTTTGTGGTAGAAAATCTTCTCTTTCAGAGATGTCAAAGAAGTTTCTGACAGAGCACTTATCACAGCATGTCAAATTGCTCCAGCTCAAGAAATGATTTGGATTTTTTTTCTTTTCAGAGTGCTGCGAAACAAAAGCCCCCCCCCTCTCTCTAATTTGCCTTGGCAGGGTCCCTCTGGGTGGGGGGTCCGCATGGACAGAGAGGGCTTTGCTAGAGGATTATAGGATGAGAGGGGGTGAGATGAGTGTGTGTGTGTGTGTGTGTGTGTGTGTGTGTGTGTGTGTGTGTGTGTGTGTGTGTGTGTGTTGGAGGTGTGTAGATCTGTGTGTGATGGGCATGGGGGTGTGGTGTGACATTCGGGCAAGCAGGGGTTGCTAGCAATTTTTCCCAAAACGCTGCAATTGTCCCCAAGATTGAACAGCGCAGAGCAGTAACGCTCATTTTCCAGTCTATTCATTATCTCCTCTGTATTTATTTATCTTTGTCTCACAAGAAAAAACAAATCTGTGTTAAAATGGGGCCTTTCATGTGGAGAGGTTTTTTAACAGCGCTTTATGCTCTGACATTGTTGAGTTAAACTAAACTGTAGTTATGTTATGAAAGCAGTATGAATAGCAAATGAGTACTTTCTGCTTTTCAGTGGTATTATAAACTGTATTAGATCGCTGATTTCTCCAAATTACATTTCCCGGCAGTCTCATAATATGCCTGCTTTTGGATAAAATTCCCAATTTTGTGGTGTCAAATTAGCTCAAAGAAAATTACACCATTATTCTGGGACAGAAATAATTATATAGTGTTTTTACAACCTGTGCCATAGGAGTTTATGATTGTATTCCTCTTTGAAAATAAATCCCCTCATAAATGATTCATTCTTGGTGAGAGATCATCTGACAAGGAATAATAAACCACTACTAGCTGAAGTCGTATTTACATTCAAATAAATGCAGACAAAGGAAGTTCATATGAAAATATATTTCTTCCGTGTTTGCAACACAATAAAACATAGTTGTCATTGTCCCTCTCAATAACTGTCAAATCTGATTTACAGGTTTGTTTTTCTTGCATCTAAGACTTTGACACAACATCACTGTCGCAGATTCACATATATTTTTTTTTTCTGTGTCATTTCCCTATACATGTGGATACCATGTCTGTCTCTGATCAGGAAACCGCTCATTCTGGGCTCCTGCCTAAGTGTTGACGGCAGTGGCTCAGTGCTCGTTTCACAGCTTGGAAGCATCTTGCCAAAGGATGTGATAAAAGCAAACCACTAATAACAACTTATTTGTACAATTTAAAAACTTCCGTCTGAGCTTGCACACACTTTAGCCACCCTATCCTTAACAGTACATGCACGACCAAAGAGTGAGCCAATCCAGATGAAATACAGTAAACCTGATTGATTATTTCCTGTCATGTGGTGACAAATACATAAGCTCTAATGTCAAATTATGTTATAGTATTGAAAAAGTAATACTGCAGATACAGTAAAGTCTGTGATAGAAATAACTTGAAGGGCACACCTACTGCTCTCAGCCAGCTCTTCAAGAGAAACAAGTCTTCTACAAAAGTCTCAAACAAATAGTTTTTTCGCCCTTCCAACTTAATTACTGATATTCCTCTGTTATGTGCCTGATTTGAGGGAGATAATAAGGTGGGATATTAAAGTGGGCCTCCAGGGGGCTCAGGTCTGGTGGATCAGGAGCACGAAGATGAGTGGAGACACCATCTTTTCAAATTATTCTGGGGGGCCAGTGCTCCCAAGCAGCTTATGCAGCTAAGGCTTGGTAATTAAATTATAATTTAACCTGCTGAGGGTGTAGTGGCAGGACTGGGACAGGCTGGGAGGGATGGCACTGACAGGGATTTATGTTTAATGAAATAATAAAGCAACACCAGCAAGGTAGCTGGCACTTAAGAAACAGACGCGCCACCACTTGGCTCTCTGTTTTTCCATTCTTCAGCGTTGGGGGAAGGTTCAAAGCTAATGAGTGTCTCGCTTTCAATTTCTTTATTTTTTGTTTTTTTGCTTATGTTCTGTTTTGCGTTAGTTTCGTGGGTGGCACTGCATTTCAGTCAATACCCCCCTCCCCTTTTTATGTACAGTATATAGTGTGTGTATAAAGTTGTTAATCTTAAATCATATCCATTTCCAGATCTGTATAGAGACACACACAAAAAAGATTACATACTGATTTCTTAAGTTTTTGCTGTTGCCTGTATTTTGCTATATTTACGCTGCTGCATTTTGCTAAGGGGTTATAATTCTTGTAGTGGTGCTAATTCTCTGTTGATTTTTGGTGGTGCTTTTTAGTGGTGCTAAGTCTCTCTGTTGGGAACCTTAAAGTGTCTGTAATTACCTCTCAAAATACAGAAAACCCACAAAATCACTGACTTTCAAACATAAATATTGCAGAAAGCAGTACGCCATGTTGAGAACAGCTTTGGTCCCACAATAATTGATGTTGACTGGCTGGTATCATGCTAATCCTCCTAATATGGTTTTCTTTCATTTTCCTTACTGCCCACTCTAATTTTACTTTTATACCAGCAGAATTCAGGTATACAATTATATTGGATATATTTGTCAGTGAAGTTTATTATCCCTGCATCCTGATAGCCAATATATTGAGATTAAATACCGACATATACTCAACATCAGTCAATCAGTGTTATGTATTCATGTAAAGTACAACCTAAATCCATATTATTTTACATAAAACATGAGAAGAAGCAAAACAAAGTGATTGAAATGGGGGGAAAGTGAATGTGAGTGAAAATGACAGAAAGATTTAAAGGGCGATGAGAGAAATATGGAATCCACCACATCTGTTTTGTGTCACTGCATCTTTTTCCTCTCCTTCCCTTCTCTTCTCTTCCGTTTCTGCAGCTGTTAAGATGGATGCTTCACCGTGGAGGGAACAACCGTGCAGTGTTCCTATAGGCCTGCATTGCCGCAAGCTCATTACAGCCCTCCCCTCCAAAATCACTCCCGCCCTCGCCTACCCCACTCTCACCATTCAGCCCAAATCTGCCCCCCGCCCCCAACCTCCGATCCAGCCCCAGCCAGCATGACAGACAGGCCCAGTTAACAGTCCCTGTAAGCAGCGAAAGAAAGCCGAGCAGAGAGGTAAAATGACTGGACCGCAAATGACAGGTGTAGTTAAAATAGTGAGGCGCAGAAAGGCTTGAGGACAGAGAGCCGGGGCGGCACTGTAATAAGCAGGATGAAGGAGCTCAAGCATTGCCTGAGTTTTCCTCTCTCTTCCACTAACATCCTTCCTCAGGCAAACAAAGGGAAAATAAGAGAAAGTTAACTTTTTCCTTGAGACATTTCCTATCTTCATTCAATTTCTCCCATATCAGCTTCTTTTAAAGATGTTAATGAAGCATTGTTGACTTAATGCAGGATATTTCTGAATTGTTTATGAGCTTATTAATGTGCTGTGTGACAGGACTACTTGAATTGTAAATGGGCAAAGGGAGGCCATTTTTTTTAGGGGTCCCCTTCGGACTCATTTAGATGGACACAGGAGGGATTTCCCTCCACTACTGATCTGCATCTCTTTTCAATGCCTTTCATCCATTTTTCTGAGTGGACTTTTTTTATCACCATCTATCCATCAAATCCCACCCAACCTCATGTTTGAAATATAATTTGTGCAAGGGAGATGGGGGAGATGCTGAGGGGTACAGTAGTGTTCTTGGACCATGGAAATATATTGCTTATTCATCATTTGAACACTCCATGTAACTCATACTTTGTTTCTAATCAACCTTAATTGTAAAAAATAAATACAAATCCACACAGACCATAGCAGGAAAGGTCGTCATCTGCTACCTTCTTATTTCACAAGACAATGCAATTTGCGTCAATGATTAGTCTGTTTGAGTTGCAGCTCCTGCTGTGGCTGCACAGTCCGATCAGGCTGGCGGGCTCTGTTGAAGTTCCTGTAGGTGTAGTCCATGCCTGTCACTGTATGCCAGGTACAGTGTTCACCATTGTAGTTTAGTATGGCAGCACACTGCCATTTGCTAATTAGCACTAAACACAAATTGCAGCTGAGGCTGATGGGAAAGTTAAATGACAAATTAAAAATCGGTTTGTGCCGCTAAACAAAGAAATAAAGAGATCATAAAAGTTAAAAAAAATCATCCTGGGAGAACTTAAATGGAGGTACCAAATGTAATGGCAATCCATCCAGTAGCGGCCAAGACATGTCACTAACAACCTAAATCAACCTCATGGTTCAGTGTGTTACTGGGGCATATACAAAATGTACCAAACATAACACACAATAGAATAAAGCCAGCACATATTAATCCTGTTGCCCTCACACTCCTAAATTGCTTGCAAAAGCTCACAAAATAATTATGGTTCGTTACTGGTACCTACATTTTAATGATTTTGTAATTAACTGTACGTGTTATTTTCCCTCTAAGTCTGATCTCTCTCGGATCCATTTCCCTTTGCTGTTTAGAACTATTGAGTTCTGCTGCTCCTCCTCCTCCTCCTCCTCCTCTTCCTCCTCCTCCTCCTCCTCCTTGCCCTCCCTAACTCTGATTCCACTTCCTATCTGATTGGTATTAACAGGATTATCAATGCTGCTGCCATAATTAGAAGCAACGCACCACAATTACTGATATAGATCAGGGAGATTAAACTACATTATGTGGAAATCTAATGCGTTTTGATCATATGGATTTTGTTGGTATCTACATGTCAGTATTTATAAAACACTCTGCCACTATTTCTACAAGACTTATAGTAGTTGATAAGTGTTGGCGCTCATGAATGAGTCCTCTATCATGGCCTGAAAGATGACTACAAGTTGAGGTGATGCCAGAGTCTTTATCACATTGCAATATTTGAAGTGTTTGATAATGCATTTCATCTTTATTGAGTCGTATATTTTGAGGGGAGTGAAAGAAAAGATGGGAGAAAAAGTGTTGTTATTGTTTGATATCAACTTCCAATGTCACAGCCAGGCGGCAACCTCCGTGTCTGAAAAGTGAAGCCAATGTGGAAGAACTTTAAACCGCCATTGTTTTTGATGGCCAATCAGGGGGTGACTCCTAGGATTGCAAAAATAAGTCAGATTATATATAAATTTATGCGAAAATGACCCTATTTCTCACTTAATTTATGAGTGCATCATATGAACCAAAGCTTGCTGAGCTGTAGAATGCGTCCATAGTCAATAACGTAATAGTATATCCTTTAACATATACGATCCTGTGTTACGTTAGTTTCCGTACTGTTTTAATCTAAATCCCTGTGAGGCTTGCTGTTGAGGGAGCTTCCCATCTATAGACTCTGTATCACTGACATATACGGCAAGTAAAGAGTATGGCCGTCTGGGGAAGCTAAATTTATCAGGTCCCTGTGCAGAAGAGGAACATCTGTCTTTATCAGCGGTGGTTAACACGGTACAGGAAACCCAGCTCATGTAATTCATGCAATATTTAGATGAGAGGGTCAGAGTGCTCCTGTGGGGATGAGGAAGTCTCTGTTGCACAGACTGCATGATTGACCTGGGCCTGGTCTGTGGAGAGGTGACAGCTCATAGGAATGTCATGCTTTAATTCCCCATCTGCTGATGCTGTGCTTCTGACTGATATAGCAGTAACACAACATATTACACTTTAGTGGCTAAATAATGGATACAGTTAGTGATGTTAGATAAGGATCTGCTGTACTTAACCTGTTGAGCCCTAGGATCCCCAAAAATACATGGTATAAATCACCCCAAAAACATGTTAGGTATCAAATTAAACATAAAAATCTGAGCTACAATAATATATAATCCCCATGTACAACCTCTAAACACAACTCAACCAATAAATAGGATTAGGGTTTAGGGTTAGGGTTAGGGTGAGGGATTAAAGGGCTACAATACCGAATTCTGTACACATTTTAGACACTTGTACTTTAATTTAGCGCTTAGATTTTATGCTACTCTATACTTCTACCTCTCTACATTGCAGTGGAAAATTCTGCCCTTTTAAGTACACTTCACTTAGTTAAGTTTTACACAAAATACATGACTAATTTATAAAATATGAAGCAGTTCTTGGGATTAGTCTACCCAACCCAGTAGATTTAGCTTCACCAGCTACAACAATAAAATGTTGCTTATGCTTCAGGTATGAAAATGAGACAAATGATAACATTGAGAGGCATTCCGTAAGGGCCTTGGAGAAGAGAAACACGATGTGGTTAACAGCAACACAAATGAATGATAATACTAGACAGAAGATACCATATATTCTTTGTGGTGTATTGATGAACCTATTTCTATAGTTCCGGCACAAACTTTGAATCTTGGGTTTGATATGTAATCATTATTTCAGTCCTGTGGAAATATAGAAGCTGTTTCATAGTTGATGCATGAAGTTTGGGGGAACCAGGTGTGTTTGATGTAAAGGTTTGGGTTTTGTTGGAGCAGATTTCTTCCTGCCTGCCTTATATTATGCGGACTGAATAAATAATATAACTACGACTAAAACATTGCAGAAACACGTGTACATCATGTGAAAAAGAGTAGCACATTTCAAAATCTTTCCCAGAGACTTGGTGTTATTTTGCTTTTCCTGGTTTCCAGTAGCATGTGCAGCTGCTGTTGAGGAGAACAATACAGCTCTTATTTCTTTCTTCCTATGGTTACTCACGAGCTACCTCCTCTGCCATATAAAACACTCAGTCAGTGTTCACTCAGTATTTCTTGGCAACAGACCTGTCTTTTCTTAGGGGTGTCACGCTGTAGCGTTGCTCCTACATTGCTCAAATCAAAGCCTAACAGAAGCAGAGAGAGTGAAGAAGGCTGAACAGACCCAAAGTCCTCCCAATCCTCCACCCACACACATTCTGAAGCACAAATACACAAATAGACATTCACAATAGCACACTAAAAGGTGCTTGCATCATAAAGCTGGGTCACTTGACTGTCCAGCTGTCTGTCCACCTCTCATCAGTACAGTCACACTAATAGGTGCTCCTTAGTTTCTATGTGGATACATACTGCTGTTGTCTAATAGAAAGTCTTTGAATAACCATGTGATTTCTACAAGGTGTTTTGACAACTGAGTCCTATCATCTGAACTCAATGCTAGTTAGTACATCACAAACGGGCGGACCTTTGTCTTGACTTGCACAGTATAGACACAACTTTTTTTCCCAGGAGGTGTTGGAGCTATGCTTTAACAAGCTGATAAGCAGACACAATGGCTGCAGTATATATTTTTTAATTGTTCAAATAAACTCCCAGGGATATAATCTGCATTGTATTAAACCAATCCACTAACAGATACACAGTGATGATACTTGCATAATAACTTAAAACAAAAAGAACATTCTGATTCATGAGCTGTGCTGGCCTTTTTTCTTCTTTTTGTCTTTTCTTCTTTCCTGCTAAGTGATCTGCTATAGAGCGACAACAGCTCCATTCAAATTGTAACATTATTTAGAAATGAAGCCAATAACCCGTTAAGATATATGAAACTCCTTTGTGAAATGTTTGAGAAATTGGTGCCAGGGGGTTGTGGATTAATGCGGTCTCAGTGCCAGTGCTGAAGATTCAGAAAGGGGAGGTACATATTTCAAATAAGAATAATATCACAATGAAACCATTTGCAAACTTAAAGGGCACACAACACACACACACACGCGCACGCACACACACACACACACACACACACACACACACACACACACACACACACACACACACACACACACACACAGTGGCGGTTTTGGGCACGGGCGAACCGGGCAGCCGCCTGGGGCGGCACTTTTTCATGTCACGTGGGGGCGGCACGACCACTTACCACTTCAAAAAAATCATCTGGGCCGCGAAGTGGTTTTCCATTATCTATCATATCACTGTGTGGGGAATTGGCAGGTTGGCGCCCCCTGCGGCTGCGGGCGCCCCTGCTTGTGGGGGGGCGGCGTCGCCTCTGGGTCTCCCGGGTGGGGCGGGCGGGGGATCCACTGTGGGCTATAGAGCAATACTCTAATGCAGCGGCCCCCAACCTTTTTAGAGCCACGGACCGGTTTTGTGTCAGACAATATTTTCGCGGACCGGCCTTCACGGTGTGGGCGCAAAATATGACGTAATAAATATGACGTAATACGACCGGCATAAAGACAATTATAAAGTGCATAAAGATACAACTCACCATGACGCTGCATTAGTGGAGCCCTGAGCTTGAGGGTTGAGGGTTTTAGAGCTTTTTTGGCGATCTCAGTAACTCTGCCTTGATTTTAATCCAGAACACCGAGTTGTAACGGACTTTTAAGTTTCATTTTTGGGGAAACGTATCACGTAACCTCTTGACATGTGTCAAGATGTTATGTTTGAGGCTACGCACAGACGGATGTATCCGGTCTTTTTTCAAAATAAAACATTTTTCCGACTTTTTTTTATTTATTTTTGCCCGGGGGGGGGGGGGGGGCGCTCGGAGGGGGGTCTCGCCCGGGGCGTAATTACGTGTAGAACCGCCACTGCACACACATCTCCCAGGCTTTGAAATTACATGATATAACAATTCTGTCCTTCGTGCTCTGCAGCTGAAGTCTGATATTTCATCCTTGTTGTTTTATTAAAGATTTAAACAAGTTTACATCTCCAACAAATACAAATTAGCCAATTTCTCTGACACCCACTCTGATCTAATGGGAAAGATATGAAGAGAAGAGGAAAAAAGGATGGAAGGAGAAACTGAGATTATGATACTACATTATATTTCTCTATGTGAATTTAATACATTTAAAGAAAACATAATTTTAAGTTATCAGTGCGGAGGGGGGCAGTGCTACATTCTGTTGTATATATGTATATGTCAGAATAAAATCATATGGGAATTCAGTAAGCTCAAGAAATATAACCAAATAACTTCCTGCCATTATTGAGCAGCTGGATGTAAGCATCTCCTTAAGCATTGCTTGTCTCAGTATAATGTGTCCATGCTCGTATTAATACACGTACAGTCTGAATGAATAGGAGACTTCTAGTAGCCTAACCATCTTGTACTTTTCCTGTAACTTTGTCGATCGGCTGCTTATGGCCGTTGCTTTATCTTCCGCATTTGCCACATTTAATTTCTCTGTCTCGTTCTGTCGTCGGCTCTTATGTCTCTGCATCCTCAAAGTCAATCGATTATCTCCGTGGCTAAGGTTCTTGCTCTCATCCGACGCGTTGGGTATCTATCCTTGGCTCTCTGACCTGGGACAACCCCCACCTCACCCAGTGGCTCCTTCCGAACTTTGATGGCAGCATCCATATCTATGTCACCAGTCTGACACTGTCCGTCCTGCATCAATAAACATTTGGGGAAGGCAGATTTTTTGAGGCTGAATAATTTATATTGCTTGATTAGAAACTCTATCCTGAGTGGAGGATCTGGTTGCTTGTATGTTTGTCTTGGATCTTTACAATAAAACATGACCCAGTCTGATTAGAAAGTCCGGTGCCGCAGAGCTTGTTGGGTGTGTGTATGAGTGTGTGATTGTCTGTGTGTGTGAAACAGTGAGAGAGAGAGACGAGAGAATTGGATATAGAGTTTAGTTTTGTTCTGAAGTGGCTCTGGAAGAGCAGACATAGTAAAGAAAAAATATTAAAACTTAGCATTTTCATTAGACCTTCACTGAAACACACACACGCTAAAACAGACATAAAACTGTCTGTTGTGGGCGTGTTTAACACAACATCTTTGTTGTCACGCTGCTCACTGAGACATCTTAGCCTTAATTATAGCTACATCAAATTGTCAGACTGTAGAGGAGCAGTTCTGTATGATTTAATGAATCACAGTCATACAGAATATTATTTCTTCAATTAAACATTTGTTCAACGATTGTGACAGTAATCCCCAAAATTCGAATAATACAAGCCTATCAAATTTAATTTATACGTGAACTTCAGATTCCCAGTTAGAATCACGTCTTTTAAATCGGTTCTGGTTGCTGCTGAATGTGTACTTGAGTCTTTTATAGTTGAACAGTCTTTTAGTTTAGTTTATGTCAGCAGTTTATTTCATCAACTTACTAAAGTTGTTGTTACAGTAGCACATTCACTCAACGGGGTGCCACCAGCAAAAAATAGAACAATTTCACTGACAGGGAAAATAAAAACTTTGAGCCATTATCTTCATTTTAAATGTGCCTCTGTACCAACAAGTTGTGGTTATTTTTCTTATGATCTGGACCCATCTGAAAAGGATACTAAACTTTAACTTTAAAGTGATGCATTCTTCCAACCCCATACATCAGTTTTACAAATTGCAGATGAATATTCTGCATGTTAAAAATCTGAAACCTTCCAGTTGATAGAGGCAGATACGAGGCAAGCGTCTGGCAGGCCCTGTTGTCCTTCACTGGGCCGGCTTCTCTTTGTGTTTCAGAGGGACAGAAGAGAGAGCAGAGCGCATCATGAACTTCTCATCATACAGTAGCAAGGAGTGTCTGTTTGGGCTGGGGAGGGGGTGTTATGTTCATTAGCGCAGTCAAAATGCCTGGAGGCATAAGCAGAGGAGGAGTGAGGGAAGGAAAGCGGGGAGGGAGGGGCTGGCTTGTATGGAAATTGACCAGTGTGCTGTAACTGTTCATCTGGTGGAGGCCTTTGAAGTGAGCTGTTCAACACTGCAGCCAGCCTTGTTCTTGATAATTGCCTAAATGATCTCCGTGGAGCGCAGGGTGGTGTTACAACTGAACTAATCCAGGGGCAACCCGCTGATTTGACATAGAGCTCTACGCTATGTCAGTCTCCCCCCCTCGCCCAAACAACAGCCTATCTTCCATTCTGTTTCGTCTGTTTATTAGACGAACACAGCAGGGGGTGTCATGGTAGTGATGCGGGTTCTGGAGGCGAGGTGGAGGGGGTGTGGGGGGTTCTGTTTGTTGGAGAGATGATGCCCTCTGTGCTCCCCAAGCTTAGCCACACGCTTAACCCGCACTCCTTGACATCATACCCTCCGCTCGCCCCCATTGATATGTAAATGAGCAGCGGCCCCGTTTGCAAATGAGGGAGGAATAATTAGTCAGGAGCACTTAGCAACAACAACAATAATACACGCGTCTGATCCAGGCTGAGCTGCTCTCTTTGTCATTTGAGCTGCTGCTGGCAATCAGACAAGCCCCCCCTCCCCTTTCCCTCCATTTCAGCACCAGAGACACTGGTGGGTGGTGGGGCATCCACAACAAGTACAGTGTTTGGCCTTTTGCAGCCTCACCAGGGTTTAGGGAGCCAGTGGAGCATGGAGGCCAAGCAGAGCCCTAGGCCAAGAGCACCGAATACAGAGCCCAGCCTGGGTTGGAGACCTCTCTGGTATGCAGGGAGGTCAGAGCAGAGAGCGAACCGAAGAGGAAGTAATGTGGATACCCTGAGACCTGAGCTTTACAGGTCCTGAAGGAAGAAAGAGCACCGTCACACACATGTCCATGAAAAAGGCAAGGCTTAAGTGGAAAAATGAAAGTTCAATTCAATTTTCAGTGAGGAAAGTACCATGTTAATGCTTGTGTGTGTGTGTGTGTGTGTGTGTGTGTGTGTGTGTGTGTGTGTGTGTGTGTGTGTGTGTGTCAGAATGAATGAGCGCAAAGGAGAACACGAGTAAGTAACAGAGCGAAAGTTGACAGAAAACAAAATGGCCGATGGGAGAAAAAAAAAAGCATCCATTTCGGGAATATGACTCAGTACATTGACTGGGAAAAATAGATTATTATGTCAAATTTACATACAGCGCCAGTGCTTCAAAGAGACGGGTGTCATGTTAGTGCTCCGGTGCCAGGCGTAATGAAGAGCCCCCCTCCCACTGTCCCAGGACAGGCCCAGTGGCAGGGTATCAGGTAGACTAAGGTCCCATATAAAAGCGGCCCCTATGAATTATAAATCATAGGCCACTGGAGCCACAGCCTGTGGGATACAGGGGGGGTAAGAGGGACCATATTCCCGGAACAAAGAACAGCGATGGGAGGGGGTAAGGTGGAGAGGTGGTGGGTTAGTGTCATACAGGAAAAGTTAAAGAGAATTCGATGGCGTATCGTTGCTGTCGTCTAAAATAAGTAATATCGCTGCGGTGATGATATAATATTTTCAAACGTACTTCAAGAGTCCACATGCGTATTTCTTAATTTACCTGTTCATTTCTAACTAGAGAAATGTTTTCCACATGTGTATTGTACCTCATGTGGAGGCCATAGGAAGGGCATATATTTCTGAATATTTTCTCCACCATTTTGTGTATTGGCGCAATTGCTTTGCTGAGGGACATCTGAGGAATATTTCAGTGGAGTGTCCTTTTATAGAAGACAGGTGTGTTATTTTCAGCTCTGTAAATGTTTTACATTCTCTTCATATGAAAACAGGAGTAATATGCTTGTTTCCATGAAATGTATCATACAACTTTAAAAGTCATTAGTTAAACAAACCATGAAAAACCACTGGAATATAATTAAAAACACAAACAGAGAACTCTATCCCTATATCTCTCACTCACACACACACACACACACACACACACACACACACACACACACACACACACACACACACACACACACACACACACACACACACACACACACACACACACACACACAGTGCATTTGTTCTGCTTTTTGTGTGTGTTCATGTAAAAAGATTTCTGAACCAGCTGGAGTTTTCTGGTCCTCCCCAGTGGTCAGTGGGTTGTAGGCCTGGTTCAGTCAGAGGTGATTGAATAGAAATATTGTTTTTTTTCTTCTTTTTTGGGGGGGGAGGGCATGCTGATGAAAGGTTGATTGATATGGTGTCAGGCGCTCTGTGATGGATTAAATTGTGTGTGCAGACGTGGCCCTGGCCAGTCATGGCTGTTGCTGCCTTTTCCACCAGCCACTGCTGCGGCAGCTTTAAGAAAATTTGATTTTCGCAGCTCAGAAACACACGGCAGCCCCTTTCTCTCCGCTGCCTGACTTCCATTTAGTTTGAGAGTGCACAAGTGATTCTTTATTGGATGAAATCTGCGCCGGATTGGATAAAGTGTTAGAGCGCTGAGCCATCTATCACTATCACCGCCCCAGCTCCAGTTTCATTTTAAAAGAAAAGAATGAAAGCAGAAAAAACAGAAAAGAAGAAAAAGAAAAACAGACAGCCATAGGATGTTGGAGATTTGAAAATTAACTGTGGCAAGAAAAAAGAAAAAAATCTATCCTCAAACCACTGAGCCTGTTTCCTCTGTTGGAGGATACCAAGCTTTTTTTCACTGGAGAGATGCCTCCAAGACTCAGGAGTCTCTCAAACTCTCCTGTCTCTCTACTCTCATAATGTCTGCTGACCATCCGGCTCCACACCTGTTCACGCCCTGCTCTATAGGTCTAGTTTGTCTCACGTAGTTGTAGCTTTTTCCTCCCCTTCACACAACTCTGACATCTTGTGATAATAGTACAAACAGGGACATTTTGTTGTTTCGTTATCAGGCCTTGAGAATAATTTACCATTTGGCAGGCAGGATACATTTGTTAAAACTGGATGACATGTTATGTTACTGAATGTCAGTTGGAGCTCACTCAGGTTGCTCTTGCAGCGAACCCATTTTGAGAGGTTGAAAGGCAACAGTTCACCAGCATCCATGCCTGGTATGTTTTCTGATTTGTTTTGTCATATCAGATCTTTTAAAGCAATGAATGCTTTTTTGATAAGCATATAGTTTGGGTTTGCGTACACCTTTTAAAACTAAGCTGATTAAAAAACATCTTGGATCCATTTATTCATTACATTTAATGTATTTATTGCACTTGCAGATGTCTAGCTCATCCAAAAAAGACATGTTTATGGTGAGAATGTTTGCTTAGGAAGTTTAGCATTGCATAGCTGTGACATAAATATATTTATTCTTGGTGTGACAGACCAGTTAGATTGAAGAGGTTGCTCTTGTGCTCACTGACGGTTGGAGGAAAACAGTTTGTGACAAAGCCCCTGACCCCACACACCACCAACCCCAACCTACACAGGTTTAGTGACACTAGGGTGACCAGACGTCCTCTTTTTCCCGGACATGTCCTCTTTTCGAGACCTAAAAAAAGCATCCGGCAGGGATTCCAAAAACGTTCGGGATTTTGCTACGTCCTGGAAAATAGTTATTACCCCCTTACAAGTTTTGGAAATGGTATCTCCCTCACCTTCTTGCGCAAGCTCTGACTGTAGAGAGAACTGTCATTGGTCGACCGATCTCAACGTAAATGTAAGTTCACGGCATGCTACACACTACTGCTACTGTCGTATTTCCTGACCTCCTCGATGATTCGTTCTTCTGTTTGGTCCATTGTTACTACCGATCTACAAGAACTTTAAAAATGGCGGTGTAGGAAGACAAACCGGAAAGAGCAACCGCCGGAAATTACGTTCTGAGCGGACCGATCACAGCGTTGCGGTCCGCGTCAACGCGACGCGTAGTTAGGATTTTTTGGAGGTGCGCGTCAGGCTACGGCGTAGGGGTCTGCGTCGACGGCGTAGCTACGGCGTAGGTACGCCGTCGACCTGACGGAGAAGCATGAATTAGGCTTAAGTGACACTCATCAGGCCTGCATCTCCAGTCCATAGCCCAGCCCATCATGGCTCGGTCTAAAACCTGTGAATTAGTCGGATGTGTTTGTTTGTGCACATCGGCCCATCTCACTTCCATTCATTTTTAAACACTATCCCTTATATCCCCCTGTCTGTCCATTAGTGCTCTGCTCTATAAAGCAAATGGCCATGGATTTACCTCGGGGCAATGCAGACGAGAGCATCGGAAGGAAGGAAAAGATGAAAAAAAGAGCTGGGGTAAAAAGGGCGGCAAAAATTGTGAAACTCCTATGTGTTTCATTTCATCTTGCATAATTCATTCTGAAATGCATCTTGGATGATGTAAATCTGTTCAGAGGTATCCTATCTTCCAAGCCTTTACCCTTAAATGTCTCTGTGGTTGGAGTGTCCTGAGGCAGTTTGGACCCACCAGCCTTCCCCACCCCCAGCCTTAATAAATCATTATGGAGCAGAGCTGCACTTATCAAGCTGGTCGGAGACCTCTAATGAGCGCAGGGACCACGACTCTGCACAGCCCCAGAAATATTTTATTAAGAGCACATTTAAACACACACTACTCAGGATGCATGACCATATCAGTGAGACCCCCGTATCCCATCTGCATCATGAATAGCAGGCCCGAGACCTCAGACTGTCTGTGGAGATCCACACACTGCTTAAGCTGTGATGCAGCTAACTCTTCTAGTCTGACTGGTCTGCTGGCCATCGCTGAGTGCCCTCTATGGAGCGCTTGGATTATTTCCTGGAGCCCGATGGCTCCCATGGGGCCTTATGACCTTTGCTCTAATGCTCTGGTTATGATGGCCCTTCAGAGAAGAGAACATACTTGCAAGTCAGACTCAGGTCGTCTCTCTGAATAATGTACTTCAGCTTCCATGTCCATTGTGTGCTTTATGGTTAAAATCAAATAGGCAGAATTATGAATATTGACGCTCGTCTTCGATGCAAACATTGGCCAAGACTCAATTCAGGATTTTGCCAAAGTATGAATGTTTTTGATTTGATTTGAATGAATCGCTTTGCCCACTGATTTCATTATTCTTTTAAACAAAATGCCAGTCAAATAGCTCCCTCTTCTCTATTCTCACGTTGAATTAATTGAAGTCAGATGCTTTACCTTTAGATTGAAGTGAGCCACGGGCTTAAATAGCTTTTACAATTGTACAAGAGAAACACTTGGACATCATTTAGCCAGCTTTGTTCAATCAGTTTTGTGATTGTCTGAATTGTTGCTCGTATTTAGTGAGTGAAATCACTTATAAAAAATGAATAAATGCAATATAAACCAGGAGATAAGAAATTTTTGAGGTAAAATGAGAATTTGAAAGAGATCCTGTTACAGGTTAAGATCAGTCTCTTTAATACAGGCATAGCCTGCTATCATTAAATCAATGCTGTACCATTCAAAAATACCTGACATGGGACAATGGCAAGTAGATTGTTAATGCATAATTTTTTTATAAATTAGAAAATGACTTCGACCGCTGAAAAATGTGCTCAGAATGAGCAAAGACTCACTGGCGGTAATAATAAAAGGTAAGAAAGTCTTTCTTTTACGTTCCTTTTAAGTTTCCAACATCCAAGAGTGCAGAAACTAGTAAGAAAAAAAAAATCATTACGCTGTTGTTTCATCTGATTCTTTTCTTCTCCAGCACAGAAACACAAGGCTGATTAAAGATGACTAAAAACTAAAACCGACTACGTACTTCTTCTCTTTCCTCCTCTCTTCAACTTTTATTTTTAATGGAATATCGGCCCCAAGCTCGTTTACTCAGGAACAGAGGGATATAAATGTTTTAAAATTTAACCAAAAAAGAAAGGGAAGAAAATAGAATGGAAGCAGGAAAGGATAGGTAATATGAGAAAGATCTTAATCTTAATAATTCATAAACCAGTCCTTCAATTCCCCTTTTCTCTCTGCTCACCGGTGTTTGATGAAGATACAGACGTTCTCTCTGCTTGGCTCCAGCAAGGTAAATGTTATGCGGTGTAGATAGGGCTCCGATAAGGCCATATATGAGACACTTACCAGGGTGAGTGGGAAAACGGCATTACCCAGGCAGAACATAGGGGAGGACAGCAGAGCAGGACAGGATCAGAAACAAGGTTAGAATGGCAGGAAAGGCCCGAAGGGAAACCAGGCAACAACTGATTGTAGCACCTGGGGTCGCAGGGTCAGTGAAAGGGTGTGACATGGCTACTTAAAGCCTTGAGAACCTATGTTTGCTTATGTAGAAAATCATTTAGAACCAAAATGTCACTTGCTTTGTTGCATTTCACAAGCATGAAGCATTGTCATTTGTATTATTTCAGTGACGTATAGTTTATGGGTGAAGACTCATCCAACACTGCTTTTCTGCACAAGACAGATCTTGCAAATGTTTTAAATATATATTTTTTTGTGCACAAATATAATTGCTGTCCAGAATTCATAGTGAAATGTCAGTGGTTTGTAAAAGTATACGAGAAAATGGAAAGGATGAGAGTGTAGAGCGAGATGAGGAGGACTGAAGAGGGCTTTGCTGCTCTGTGGTGCAGCTCTCTGATCTCCTCTTAAGTTGTGGCCCAGCATGCTCAGCAGCACAGCCAGTCAAACCTGCAGCCCCCCAGGGTTCAAGCTCTGCTCAAAGGGCTCTCTTCTCTGAGGCTCCTCTGCCTAACCGCCAGGCCACGGCTCCTTTCCACCTCAGTGATCACACACACTCCCCGACGAGGACTCGCATGTTGACACTGTGTTTGAGGAAGCGTTCTGTGATAATGTTCTAGTATTGATCAGCTATCTGTGATGTTAGCTGTTGGGAAAGCGACCTGAGTTCAATCTGGAATGATTGTTAAATGCTGGATAGGCGGCTCAGCCTGTGGTCTGGCATAGTGGGGGTGATGGTGTTGAGGTCCCAGGGTTCACCAAAGGTGAGGGGCCCTCCCTCCCATCTGTAGTCCTGGGAGTCAAGTTCAGCCAGAGGGTCTATGGGGGACTGGAGGTCTGGACGCCATGTCCATCTGGATCAATCTGCATACAGAGGCCAGCCGACTAAGATTGCCCGTCCTGGTTAGTGACGGGAGAAGATGGCTGAATGGGATGGTTGATTTGGGAAATGTGATTTTTCTGAGCACTAGAGAACTGAACTGCTAGCCTTTATATTTGCTTAATGCAATGCAAATTGATTTTCAACATCACCATCACTGCTTATTTCTCACTGGTTCATGTTTATTTGACTTCCAGTATGTATGTAATTGAAGTATGTGGTCAATAATTACTGTTAAGTGAAATTACACTAAAATAAAGTGGCAGCAGACTTGTAACTTTGGAACTTAAATTAATGCTTTAAAACAAATTAAAGTGCATTTGAATATAATAAAAAAATGTTTTGCTCTTAGGCTGTATGCTGTTTGCAAGTCAATGCCATGCATTTGTGAGTGTGTGTGTTTAAGTCATTCATGAGAAGGTGCAGAGGCCAGGCACACTGTCGCCGCTCATATGCATCTCTTTATTGTCTATTGTGTGTAATCAGTCCTCTCGCTTCTCGGTGCTAGACTTTTGACCTTTTTTATTTTGCTGTCCATTTTCAGCTGCCCCGCCACCTAACAGGCATTAGCCGACTGAACAGATGTGCAGGGGGCAGTCTCTGAATGCTAATGAGGGCTTCTCAAACAACAAATCCTTTTTGTGGCTGGCATGACAGGATGAGAAAAAGTAGTTAAAGGCATGTTGAGTCCAGTTTTAGACAAATCATTGATTTATATATTTAACATTTTTTTAAATTGAAATAAGCTTAAATTAGCCTAAACTCAAGAGTCAGTCATAGGTCACGTGTGTGTCTGTCTGTGTCAATGTGTGCACGTGTGTGCGCGTCTCCAACAAGCAAGTGTGTGCATGTGCGTTGTGGCCGTTTGTGCGTCTGTGCATGTGTGTCCCCAGGCTAGACAAAGCATGCTACTCCTTGGCAGTTCCCCCTCTGTCACAGCAGAGGCCTCAGTGTGTGAGTGCGAGTGTGTGATCAATCTCACGTGGACCAGTCATGGTGTCAGGGCAGCAGTGGATTTGACTCTCTCTCTCTTTCTCTCTCCCTCCCTCTCCGCCTATCTCCCTCTTCTCTCCTCGTCTCCCATATCTCTTCCTCTTTCTCTTCTCTATCCATCCTCCTCTTTGACTGTGGGACAGTAGGAGTGCCGGGTCAGGAACGAGCCTATTGTAGAGCACCCATCTTTTTGGAGAATAATTAATGCATGCCAAGCTGGAGGGCTGATCCCGCCACCGGACTGCTCCAACCAGGTACCTGTGCTTTCCTTTCCTGTGCAGCTGCCCTGCTCGGTTTCACTTTGTCAACTGACTGATTTGCTGACCAGCACGCACTCATGCTTTTACTTTGTCACACTGTCTCCCCCCCCCCCCTCCTCCCCCCTCCCCCTCTCTCTCTCTCTCTCTCTCTCTCTCTCTCTCTCTCTCTCTCTCTCTCTATCTCTATCTTTCTCTCTTAAACACACACACACACACACACACACACACACACACACACACACACACACACACACACACACACACACACACACACAAACTGTACACTAGGCAGTACTCACATGCACGCCCATTACTGAGTAACTTTTAATAGTGTTTGCTGGGGAGAGAATAGCTTGCGTTCCCTCTTGATCTACATTGTGTGGGTTTACAGGTTTACAGGTGTAGACTTAGAGAGACACATTTTATGCTCTGAGGTGGCAAATGTCATGTTTTTCAAGTTGAAGTGGGTTGTCTTTACTGCTCTGGGCTGTACCAGGTGCTTCTACACCTCTGATCGCCTCTGATCGACTTTCTCAAAGGTTACAGCTTTTCTCTTTTCTGTGATTTTGTGTATTTGATGTGTTATTCCTCGCTGAGATAAAAAACGAAATATGAGGCAAACTGTGATATTCTGAAGCAGCTAAAACAGTTTGACTGCTTTGCAACATTGTTACTGTTTACCCTGAAGTGGTTACTGAAAAACAAAACAAAAACAATCCATTAAAAAATACATTTAAATACTTTTTTAATGTATGCCCTAATTTTCTATAACATGAATACATTGTGGTTATAAACATCATGGGGCAGTAGTTACTATACTAAAGACAGCCCCCCGTTTGCTCTATACAATTATTGGTTTATTCTGTTTATATAATCATTTAACAGGCATTCATCATATTCATATTTGGATTTACAGACTGGATCAACTTTAGGCATGAAAGCAAGCAGCTACTTCACAGATTTGAGGAAAGAGGAAAAGGTGTTCCCTGTAAATGTCACTTTCATTTTTAGATGAGATATTTTTCCAAAGGGTCAGGCACAAGAATTCATGGGTGCAGCTCTGGAAGCTTTGAGATGGGGTTCGTTTGGAGAGCACATGAAGGTCTTTAAAAAATCTCAACCTTTTTCTGCTTAAGTACCCACTTGTCAAGTGTGTTTATACTGGCATGGTGTTGTACTGTAATATAACTTAAATACGTCAGTATTCTACTTATTAGATGAGGCTTGGTGACCCATTTAGAAGTTGTTTTAAACTTAATTTACACGCACATACACACTAGTCCAAAAGGTTAATGGCTGACAAATTAACCCCTGCAGCATTATCTTACAAATGGCCTGCAGCATATGATAACCTATAATCAATATCACCAATTATGTGTCAGACAGAGGCTATTGGCCGTGACCTGTCTCTCATGAAGAGACTTTCTGAGGAAACAGGATCTCTTCCACTATGCAGATGCAGGATCTTTCCCCTTCTGATGTCATTACAGACACCTGGGACCACCTATCACCCACGGACTGCATCTCCTCATCTGATTCTGTTGCTTCATAACCTTCTACTCTTCTTCCTCATCTTCATCTTTGTATCATCTCACCTTCATCCTCTTTTTATTTGTATTCATGTTCTTGTTTCTCTCTCTCTCTCTCTCTCTCTCTCTCTCTCTCTCTCTCTCTCTCTCTCTCTCTCTCTCTCTCTCTCCTTTTTAAAGCCAGTCTAAAATGTCAAGTTTTGAAAATGATTTATACAGTTTGGATGTCCGTTTAGTAACACTAATGCTATAATCTCACACATACTTTCTCATAATATGAAAATCTATCTTAAACTTCTATAAGCAACATTGTTTCATCCCTCAAAATACCTGAAACATATTTGACTAATTAGTTATAAATCTTAGATAATATCCATGATATCTTTTTTATTATTATTGAAGTGACTTACAAACAATGATTTCAGATATGTTTTATCATAATATTTACATACTTCAATACATTGCTTCAGTTAAGAGTTACCATCTCCTGTACAAATCATCACAGGAATATGTTTCAAAAACTGAGCTTCTAGTTGCATTTGAAAATAAATCATGTGATTGTGTTCATTCCTGAAAGCACCTTGCACAATGGCAGTGAACAGGCCTTCTCACATGCCATTACATAATTAATTTGGTCGAGGAAAAAATAGATGTATACACATAAACAAGCGTTTTACTGTAATTGTTACGAAATGTTTTTCAAATAGGTTACCATTAACTGCAGACTCTATACATCCCATATAATGCACGGTTTCAGGCTGTTAATGAATAAGTTGACCTACTTTTATATTTCCAACAGTCTTGGTCACTGCAGTGTTACAGCTGGTCCATTTTTTTTTAATTCAAAAGAAGTGTAAAAAAGAAAAATGTAGGTTGTGACCAAAGCTTTTGATTGTTTGATTTAAAGAAAACGTTTGTCTAATTGTGGCCTTCAGCACGCACCCTGCGATATAACAGTGTAACGTTTCAGTTTTGAAAGGTAAAAATCGTTGATTCGTATGTTTTATAGTGGTCACATAATTTAAATGGCATGTAAAAAAAGACTGAGGCACATATGAGTCATTCATATATTTATAAGATGCGCGATAAGGCTTGTAAAACAATGTGATGGAAGGGCAAGTTTAATTCGAGGTTTCTGCTTTAAGTTAAAGTTAAAGGTAGAAGTCGTCGTGACGTTTTTAATACAACATTTTGGATAGGTGTTTACTGTTGTTAAATTCCTGTCAATAGTGCATATTAACAGATTAGTTTCGACTAGAAATCATCAAATGTCTGCATGGCACCTTCGATAAACCTCACTAATTAATTAAAGCCACGCTTATCTGATCATTTAGAATTTATTTTAATATTCATATTATTTTGAACTGCTTCGGGCCGGCAGAGAGGCGTCCAGACAGCAGACTGCGGTCTGATCCTCTCGGGTCGGTGACTGGTCCCTGGCTGCAGAGACCTTGAACTTCACCGGGGCTGTGGGGTTTCATGCGAGGGGCAGCTGAGCATGTGCCTCCATGTAGCGCTGTGACAGCCAGCGCAGAGTGTGTGACGCCCACACGGCTCTATAGGGACGAGTAGCCACACAAGTATTATTATTTATGTTTGTATACGGACTATTTTTGTATACTTTTTTTTTATTTGTTTTACTTCTGTCATAATTATGAATTTGCTGGTTTCCTTTGATTGCATACATGTCATTAGCTACAGTAATGAAACGATACAAATATAAGTTGGAGAGATTCATTCAGAAATCATAACCAAAATTGATTAGAAAATATTTCCAGGATGTTATTTCATGTTTACATTTATTTCGTAATTTTCACAACAACAAAAAAAGAAAGAAAAAAGACCTGCCATTTCTACAAGTCAGCCTGCAGATGGTTTCAGCTGTTGCGGCCTATAAAATATTCAGCCCGGAATAAGGTATAAGTGGTCTGTAGTGTACGAATCAAAGGGGGGACCTTAATCCACCCGAACCCCAGCCAGACTCTTCCTGCTCTAGACCTGCTCTACATTTAGGCCCAGCTTTGCCCTTCGTGGATAGGATGGCACAGAGGAGGGCTTACTGTAACCAAAATAAATAGAAACATGCAGCCGCATAAGTATTTATTTTGCTCTTTTGTGAATGACGTGGTGGTGCTTTCACCGTCCTGTTTTCTTCTTCTCCAAACGGACTATTTTGTTTCATAAATGCTAATTAATTAGTGGTCAAACAATCTCGCGAGTAGGTGCATTTACCTTCTGCTGTGATTTTTCAGGTTTCTGTTTTTGATGCACATCTATTCTATCTCTGTGCGACATGTCAGCTCTTGCAGTGACTATGACGTCATGTTTGAAATCCCTTTAGTATTTGAATGACTGATCGTAACGCCTAATAGTGAAGACTAAATAACCATTATTATTTATTTTCCATGAGGAAAGAAAGTTGAGACTAAGGTGAGAGATAAATAAATGATGTTTCAAGTTGAAACTTGAAAAAAAAACCTGAGTGAATAAAACGTCTGATGTGGCAGGTCCCAATTATGATTTGTTTGCCAAAACGTATAGTCAAAATAAGCCAGATAGCTTTCGCTTTAATATCCAGATTTGCAGTTGTTGTTTAGACTTTTATGAAATGTTTTGTTGGGGGGGGGGGGGGGGTCACATGACGCCCTGCAGATCATTAACATAGGCCTATATACCTTCCGCTTCACGGAACTGGTAAACATTTTGCATGACGATGACAGGTGCCGATATATGGAAACAAGATATATCTTCTTCTTTTTTCTCGCATACACTGCCATACATTGCAGTAATTTTGTTTATTTACGCACTATAATGCATTGGCATAATTAATTAAGATTTATATTTAAAACAAACAGTGATATTATTTATTGTTTTAATGTTGAGCAAAATACAATGCAGGCCTACCGTGTTGCGCACAAGGCTGGGCCTAATTGTTGTATTCATGCTAACAAGTGGCCTATTTAGAATATAATGAATATTAAATAGAAGGAATACACTTGTCAGATTCAATTGGATCACTTGCCAAATTCCACAACAGTTGGCCTGCGAGGCAATTAATACCAGCTATTACCCCGCGATAAAGCCTAATTAGCCCCGATTAGTTCAGAAGGGGAGGGGGTGGTGGCGCTAATTGAAAAAGCCTTCAGAAAAGGAGGTTGTGTATTGTGAACACGGGGTCCTTATAAGCAGCTCTCGGTGGTATACACCATTCACATTCAAATGAGAGTGACAAAGTTTGGCACAGAAACAAGCACACGTCCGCCTCCCGGCCTCCCAGTCTGCCTTTTAAAAAAGAAAAGAAAAAGCGCTCCGCCTTTTGTTAACCTGACACGTGTTTAGAGGAGCGTTATTTGGTTAATTCTGGAGGAGGATGGCAGCGTGCCCGACAGCTTGGAAAGGAAACCCAGCCCCAAACACAAACAATTAAAATGATATTCTCTGATTTTTTTTTTTGTCATTGTCTTTTATCTGACATGAAATTATAATATAACGCCCACAGACACGCACGCACACATACACACACACGCAGTCAATGCGCGCACTCGAGCCAACAAAAGCGCCCGTACAATAATAATCTCATTGAAATAAAGGGAGGGAATGTGTGTCAAGAATGGACTTTAAATGCATTTAATCTACAGTATAGAGAGCAGAGCCTTGCACCTGTCTCCCTCTCGCTGGAGATCTGCACCCCTCCTGCTGTCGACATTGAGGAGTCGCTCTTTGTGTGTGTGTGTGTGTGTGTGTGTGTGTGTGTGTGTGTGTGTGTGTGTGTGTGTGTGTGTGTGTGTGTGTGTGTGTGTGTGTGTGTGACTGGCCATGCATGTCATATTTTCGACCGAGACACACGCAAACGACGCCTTTCCTGCGGCATGTGTCTCTTTCTTGTGCATTGCAGTGAATATGTGACCTAAATAACCATTTCATTGTCTGTTCCTGCTTTTTAACTTCTCATAAGAAAAATCTGTAATTTTGCACGTTTTGTTGTATCTCCCCCCCTCCCTCTCCATGATGTAGTCCTCTTTGATGAGTGTAATATTAACATGATAAGGAGATGTCAATGAAAAGCTCTCTATACCTGACTGAGCAGACGGCTCTGTGATGCTGGGTCTAATGTAATATTAATGCATGCAGGGCTTGTTTCTTATCGGGAAAGATCTCTCCAAAATTGTCCTCCACAGGGACCCACTTAGAGTGAAGCACACATAATAGAAATGATCACCCTTTTTTAGCTTGCATTTGAAATATATCACTTCACTTCATACAGTAAGTGACACACATTTGAAAAGCCTTGTTCTTAGGACTAGCATATATTTGTTGGCTAATGGAAGCATATATTCTAGTATTTTCAGCTTCTATAAAACAGTAATTTATAATGAAAAAACAAAGCCTAACTTGCCCATAATGAACAAAAATCGAAATAAATCCATCCATTAAATTCAATTAAATTGTACATGTTCATCTATAATGTTTTCCATCATAGATATTTAATGGAGGAAAACCAGCAACGACAAAGAAGTCATTAGAAATAATTTAAAATAGGCATATAAATCACAAAATGTTTCACACATTAGGCTTTTACTTTTGTTGCTGTGATTCATTTGAAATTCATTTGATATTTTTCTGTCAATTACAGATCTTTCTACATTGCCCAATATTACTATATATATTTTTAATGTATAATAACTTCAACGACAAGGGAAAATAAATCTACAAATGGCCTGGAAAGTCTGAATATTAATCTCAATTTTGACTTCAAATAATTTTCTTTCCAGACCAGTTAAAATGTAATTAAATGAAAAATGTTGTCAGTTGGAGGTATTGATTGAAGGATTGCGAAGGTGTAAGTACAATTGAGCGTTGATGCGACTGCTCTGGGCTGTGCCCATGTGAACACAGAGGACCCAAGGATAATGAAGCATAATACTGTCTGAGACAGGGCCTCCTGCCGAATAAATCCCAAATTACACCCCAAACCAAGTGAACATCCTCCTGGGGGCCACGAGGTCAAGTGCACGACCCCTGACCCCAGAGAGTCTGGGTCTGGGGAGAAGGTGATGCAGGAGGCTGAACATGGCTGCTGATGAAGGCGAGGGAAGAGCCTGTACCTGCTTGTTGTCTGTCTCTGCAGCCTGCTGTCCTCAACCCTGCTCCTCCCTGCTTGATTTTAGCCAACACTCCATCTATTATTTAGCAGACTTATTAAAAGTTATTTCAGAGCCATCGGGTCCTGCCAGATGACCTGAGAAACGGGGCCTCCTGAGTGGCCAGACAGACTGGAAAATCCAAATGGACACAGTGGAACTGCTAAAACACACAGGCTCAAAACAAACAGCAAACACTGCCTGCATTATTAAGAGGTGCATTCACTATAGGAGAAATAAGAGCTCTTCAATATTTCACAAGTGCAATTTCAAATATAGATGAATGTTTAATTAAAGCCAACTTTTGCAGTATATAAGAGAAAACTAAATGAAAGCATGGAACAGTAAAAAAAAAACATTTTAGCGAGGTACTGAAATAAATAAGAAAAGTACTTTCACAAATATACATCATTCAGCGTATTATATAAGCAAAAATCATACAAACAAGCTGTATACTAAAACTCTACCAGATGTTTACCTATAAAGCAGAAAGCAGCCATTATTGTGAAATGTGAACAATAAAGTTTCAAGCGTTTCACTATTTTAAATTTAGATTTATTTTTGAAACAGCTGTATATATATATTTTATCTGTGAGTATTTAAATACCACAACAATAAACTAGAAAAGCTAAGACAAGATGATTAATTTTCTATTAGATAAAAAAATATACATCATTTTAAATTCCCAACCAATAAAAGCAGCACTCAATTCAAATGGATTGACTTATCCTTAGGAAACCAACTTAACCTATGTCTTGACACAGGTTTGCCTCGGTCTGGGCATAGTTTTGAATATTCATATCTTTGTTGAAGAAGCGTGACATAACCTTTTCCCCCTTAATGGGATGTGTGCACATGCACTTCCCAGCTGTGTCTTGAGAGGGCGGGGCTATTATGTGGCATTGGGTGGGTGGGTGGGGGGGGTGAACGGCGTATAGAGCAGGAGCTGGCCGAGGCGGAAAGGTCAGGGGAGGCAGGAGACAGGCGGGCTGGCCGACTGCTGAAGCTTTGAACCTAACAGATGGTGAAGGTTAGGTGACGTCCCCTCGCCTGGCCTTTCCTCAGTAATTGAGGATAATTTGAGCACCAAAGAGAGCAGGCCTGTCCACTGTCAGGCCCAGAGAGGAGAGACGAGGTTAATATGAAAATGATTTTGCATTACGGCTGGCTTTGTGAGGCTGGCCACAATCCTAATCCTGGCCTGAGGCAGCGGGAATGAAGAAGTGTCACCCTGGGTCCAGGCGCCACGCCATGCACATGAATACATCTCCAACTCATGGCCCTCTGCCCCCCATTAACCAGCACTCTGCCAGGACCGATTACACACTCCCACTCAGGAGCCAGGCAGGCTTTGGGGGCATTTTAGGGAGGCTTGGGAGTGAACTGACATCACCCTTTATCCCATAAGAACAAAAGAGGTGCAGGAAGGCCATGTGATATCAACAGGGGTTTTCACCTCTCCCCACAGCTACTGTAGCTGAGCACATCACTCCCTCTTTGCAACTAAACTTGGGTCAGAATCAATTTGTGGAAGTTATTCAAATCTTCTAAATATATTTTAGCTTTAGAAAAAAAAAAACTCTCACTAATATTAGCCATTTGGATCATTTACTTTTCCTTATGCTGTGTTAAATTTGTGGAAGAAACACTAGATTTGTAACATGACTAGATTGACTGGACTTCCCCACAGCACACGCCTGCCAAGTTGGAACTGTGGGACCAATTCTGTCCAGAAAGTTGCCTCTTTGGTGTGATGAAGTCATTTACAACTATTGATCTAATAGTCAAACTGGGCATGTTAACCTGAGGAGCCTTGGAGGAAGTTTCTGGGAAAATGGAGGTGCCCCAGGGACCCGCTCATAAGCTCAAGCAAGACACAATCGACAGAGATGTAATTTAAAATGTTAGCAGTGGCCTGGGCCCTCTTACAAGTCGGTATGCTGCAGTCCTGCCAGAGCTTCCTGAATCTGTTCTAAGAGTAAAAGTTTCAGAGCAAAAACCATTGCAGCTTTTGTTGGCTTGAATTATATAAATCATTGAAAAATACTTTCTTTGTGGATTATGTCCTAAAATGTGCAGTCAGTGAATTATGATTATTAATTATGAGGGAAACACTGTTTGTACTGTAGATTAATTAAGAATATAATTTTGAAGAGAACTTTGAGAAGTTATGAACATTTGTCTCACAATACATAAAACACACACACACACACACACACACACACACACACACACACACACACACACACACACACACACACACTAAAGGGGAAGTTTTAATGCAATAAGAAGCACTGCAATGCAAGAGGGAGTACAGTAAACATGTTGCTATATGTATTCATAACTGTATTATCTTAATTATAAACCAATTTAGTTGCACATTCTGAGACTCGTTGCCTTAATCATTGAAACGTATGAGATGTAGATGTTTCATACCCAATGAGACTATACAGTGTTACCCATCATAACTATAGAAACACCACATACAATTTTAGTGTACAGTTTTTTGTCTAATATTCACCATACTTGTATTAAGTAACTACTTGTATTCATTTACTCTTCATTTCTTTTTTGTAAAAAGTGCCCAATATTCTGTTCAAACACTGCTTTCGATACACATTTAAAACTTGTAGTGGTGTGTGTGTGTGTGTGTGTGTGTGTGTGTGTGTGTGTGTGTGTGTGTGTGTCTGCGTGTGTGTCAGAGAGAGAGAGAGAGAGAGAGAGAGAGAGAGAGAGAGAGAGAATAGCTGCTGTTCTGCGCTGTCGAGCTGTGTGGCCCGTGGGCTCCCCCAGGTGTAGTCCAGATGAAGGGGTCTTTACCGGGGCGTCCCTGCTGCTGCGCCCTCTGCTTGTCCGTCTTGTTCCCCAGGAGTGGCAAGCTTTAAACTAGCTCCGCAGCTTGTGACCTCCTCCTCCTCCAGCATGGCCTGTCTGAGCAGGAGAGGAACCCTCCCAGCCCTGGAGGATAGTCTCTGGCTAACAAAAGTCCCGGTCCCTCTCCACCCTCTCCCTGCATGTGAGAGAGCCGGCTAAAGTTTTAGTAAACTGAAACATGTTCAAGTTCATTAATTAACGGAATGGAGATTGATGATGATTTATTGACTGATAAAACAGATTTTGTCTGAAGAGAATAATTGTCGAAGATGAATGTGTTTAGTTGGGCAGGCAGAGGGGTGCTCATCCTCGCAACCCCCTGTGCTTTATGGAGATTGGTCAGTTGTCAGGTCAGTTGTCCCCTCTGAGGAAGAAGGGTGAATGAACATTGTAAACTGCTTATCTAAACAATGAGAGAGACAGCTGTATTATGCAACTTATAGGCCATTTCCTTTTCACTGTGGAACACAGATGGACGAACACACACGCACATAATAGAGGTATGATTGAATATATTTCCCCCATATTTCATGATGAAACTCATATTTCAGTAAATCACCCGAAAGAACATTTTTCAGGAAGTTCAAATCTTATTTGTTTGCTCTCTCACCAGGAGTATATTTCTTCAACGTTTTATTTTATTTTTTGCTATAGTTGGAGATATTATCTTGCATGTGTTTTCTATTTTACATGTGCAAGTTGGAGACCTGGGAAGAACCACTGGCACAACAGGGCTTTCTGTATTATTGTCTTCTAATTTTTTTTGCTCCAATTGGTAAAAGTACATGCATTGTTCCTTTGACCTACAAGATCATGGCAGAAAGTATGTCTTTGAAAAGTAAAACAAAAAAATCCACTTTTAAATAAGATCAATTGTAAACAAACCCAGGGCAACCCTTTGAAAGGCCCCGCCAAGAGATTTACCTTGCCCTGTGGCAAATAATATTTCTTGAACTGGGTTTAAATTTCAAGTGTCTTGGGTTTATAAAAATCTGGAACAAAAGAAAACCAGTCTCTGAACAACAAATATTATCTGCAGGTTGGGCAAGATGTCAAGATTGCCTTTTTGTTGTCTCAAATACAGGGCAGATCTAGTGTCTGGCAAATCCCAGAATAAATCTCAGAATACAACCCTATTTACTTGAATTTAGGATCACTAGAAAATCACATATGCATGCAAAGTTTGAGATGGACCAATGTTTCTTTAAAGTTAGCTTCTAATAATGCTAAGTTCATGCTCAGCTTCTTTCCATTCTTAAAGCATGATAGGATTGATGACAGGAGTTTCCTGTTTTGGAAGAATCGTTAAGATCTGAACACTTTTATATACTATATGTACTTTTGTGCAGAATATTGTGCAGAATATTGTGCATCATTAGGATATAATTTTTAACAGTTTCACTTTATGCTATACTATACTATAATGTGATGACTAATTAAGAAAGGAAGAAAACAGCTGTCTTGCTCTGTAAAAGCCATCTTACAGGATGATAGCCATAGCAATAACTATTTACTGTTTCTTGGTAATAACAGTACTAGGAAACCAAGTAATGGCTGTTCCCTTGATCAGTCCCATATCAAGCCATGATGAAAGCATATGGGAATTTGTTATAGGGCCTGGCGTTACATCCATTACTCCTTAATATCCTGCAATCTTACCACTCTCCTCTCTCCTTTGCCCCCCAAATCCACAACTCTGAGAATATAACACCCCACCTCGGCACGCACATTCCCACCTCTTCATCCTGCCTGCTGCAGAACCTTTTGTCCTTTGTTTGTTGATGTTATTTAAAAAAAGAGGACACATCAGAGAGGAATAGCTAAGAAATCATAAAAGAAAGCTGCTGCTGCAACTCTGAGCCACTTTTCTTTTAATTGAATGCAGCTTTTAAGTGAACTTCATTGGCTGGATAGAGGGAGGAACAGTGCTGTCTGTAATTTGGTTTTCCTTTGTAGTTAGCCTTTGTCAGAGCTAAATAAACCCAGTGCAGCTCACCGACCGGCCAACCTTTCCCTGCCAACCGTTGCACCCCAGCAAGAGAGCCTCCTCTGTCATCTGATGTTCCACTCTACTTAAAACAGAGCAGGGGGGTTGAGTGTGGGGTGTGGAGAAAAAAAAGAGAGAAGAGCCACGGCCCTGCTATCATCATTATATTTTGATTTTTCCCCCCCATCCCATTCTTTAATCCCTCTGATGAAGTCTGGACAGGCAGAGGCATGCTCTCGCAGACAGCAATTTCACTGCACCATATGCGCCTCACACATCGGATGGCAGGGAGGAGAGGGGTCTGCCGGGAGCACAGCCAGGAGACAGGAGAGAGGAAGAAAATACACAACATGAAATCCAGAATGGACTGCAGTCAGAGGTTTTGTCTGCAGCATCGGCTTATGCTCCTTTAGCAACGCGCCCATCACGCATTAACCGCACTGAATGAAACATGTCAAAAATAACACTCGACCTGTTCTGAAATATGCATAAGCAGGCACACCAGCCAGGTACTCACGCGAAAGGAGCCAGGTACCCGACACAAAATGGTGGTACGCTGTGCGCTGCTTGGCCCCTCCCTGCGCTGAGGATGTGGTGCCGACACCCTGATCATGTGATTAGAGAGGATGGAAAATAGCTGCGCGTCTACTGTGGTTGCCTTCAGACTTCCCTGTTGTATCCATCCGCCCAGAAGACATGCCTTTAATTTACTTGTGGGCAAGACAGAAGGAGAAATAGAGCGACGACTAAGACTTAGTTTTTGCAAAAGTGCAATACAACTGTTATATATTTGATTTTGGGACCAATAATTAGATTTGGTTTTAAGTACTGTATATTAATGTATGTGATGTTTTTTAGCACTATGAACAAACCAAAATCACCATCGTTGCTTAGTAATAGGCCTTGAAGTGTGAACTAGCAAACATATATTTGGATGTGCATTAAGAACCATATCTTACAGGAAGAGATGCATGTCAATGTAGAGGGGACAGCAAGGGGAAAGGGAATGGGTGGAGGCTAAAATGATTACATTTGGGTCAATACACCTTGCCCAGTTACATGCTAGGGGAGATCCATAACCCTGTTTGTTCCTTGATCTGCTTGCATTTTCATCACACTCTGTGCTGACCAAGCAGGTTGCTCCTTAAATCTCACACTTGTATACATAATACATCCATCTCATATCCGCAAGACCTGTTTACTACCCCGGTGAAATATGTTTCGACCTCAGGAGGGACGCGCTGCATTCGTTCTTCTCTCAGAGAGGGAGAGCGACTGGAAAGGAGAGGATGTTGCTGAGGGTGGGCTGGGGGCAGAAGGTTACACTTAAGCTCTGATTGGGTAGTATGTAATTAAGGCTGCATTTGGCAGCTTTCAATTTTAGGTGAGAATTGAAAGGGAATTAGAGTGACTGTGTCTATTACTAAGCTCAGCTGAGAGCTCAGGAGCATGTGTCAGTTCTCCGAAGCCCTGTCCTGTCTTATAGATTACTCCACAATGGGCTGGCCGGGCTAGCTGACATTGAGATGCGGTTAAGGTGGGACATAATTCAGTGTTTCTATAGGAGGAGGACAAACTACATTCAATTTACTCATTTTTGATGATGATGCGCTGAATAAATTACTTTTGCTCACTTACAGAAACAAAGATAGAGAGCGCAAAGGTTCCCAGCTGTTTCCAACCAAACCACTGCTGTGAAACATTCTTCACAGTAAGGCATGAGTATCATTGCATCCATACGGGGTTGGACAGTGGCTCCAGTGAATCGGTTTAAATGTGTTTTAAATGGCAATAACAAGGCCTGCTGAGTGATTGATGCTGTCAGCAAACAGCGTATACCTATGCAACCCTGGGCCCAGCAGGTGTAGATCAGCAGCACATTAGACAGACAGGGGGAAATGTGGCACGCATGTGGCGATGTCTGGCAGAAGAGACACACATCAGCTGTCCCTCCGCAGCAGCAATACAGTACGTACTGTAGCTCCTGGGATTGTGGTAAGAGCTCTGCCCAGGAGGATCTGAAATAATGCTCTTCATTTGCTGCAGGGAAAACTGAAACATCCCAGGGTATTGATCCAGCTATTGACATCATTTGATGGTTCCTTTCAAGCATATTGTTCGGCTGCCAAGAAAATTGAGTGAAAGCGTATCGGGGTGAACTCTCTGTCATCAGGGCGGCCTATGTGTAATGTAGCACATGCATATTCAAAGGTTACTCATGTTCAAAAAGTGTACCACGCCCTGCCCCTGAGCAGCTTGGTCTCAGCCTCCTTGAACCTGTACGAACTGGGAAAAAGCCTTCAGCTTATCATTCTAGTCCTTTTTCCCATCATTGTGGGCCACCATCCGAAAGGTCTTTATATCTTAACTTATCAGCAGTTTGTTTTTTAAACAATTAATTATAACGTTGTGGTATACAATGAGATTAAACAATAGAACTGACTATACATTTGGACTCTTATTTGCTCCTGATGAAAATACACACTTCACTGAGCAATAAGGCGGTTTGCCTTGCACTGTGAGAGACTGTTGCTGTGTCCAGTCAGCATTTGGACTGCGGAGGCTGCCCTTGACTTTGAGCTGTTCCCAGGCTCTTGAGGGGCTCCGAGGGGACAGCTTTGTGTGACGCACAGAGAGCAGATGTTCTTCTGCAATTGTTGTGGCCGGTTTGGGATGCCGTCTCTGTCCAGACTTGACCCCTGCCCCTGAGGTTGATTAGCATGCTTCTGCAGTAGGGGTCAAAAAACACATCTCACATGCTCAGTGAAAGCTTTGGTTTCAAATTGGAGATAAATCTGTTGTCTGTGAAAAATCTTTTTTTTAATTGCTGCTCGGTTCAATGTGTCAACTGATCAAGTGTTGTATATGAGTTTTATTGGAAAATGTGTTTAGCGTGATTTTGCTGATTTCATTAAATGTTCAAGATAGCAAAATTAATAACAATTAATTCAGAAATTGTGCATTTTGTTTCCTGTTTAAACTTTTGGAATAAGTTATATATAGGCCCAATTCCTCTAAAACTTGAGTAAGATGGGGATTTTGTTTTTTCGTCTCTTTTTTTCTACATTGATACAACAGATTATTTTATAAGACTGTGTTTGAGTGTACTGCTCATGCGTGGTTGTTATTTTGGAAAGTCATACCATGATGGAGTATAAGCAATGGATCCCAGCTGAAGTGTGTATATATTACCCTGGTTTGAAACAGTCAGGTATATTTGTGGTGGCACCTCTACCTCTCAAATGGAGGTCCTCTCCTGAGCTTTCCCTCCCTCTCACCATGTATGGTGCAGTAGCTGTGAAGCTGCTCCCCACTGACCACCTTCAGGCCCCCGGGCTTTCTGTGGGGAATGAGCTACTTGCTGACCACTTCCATAACATTCAATCATTGCAAGTATCATTTGCAATTCTTGTAACTATGTTCAGACTTTATAATGTGACAGGCTCTGTCAAAATCTAGATTATTGGAATAGAAGTTAAACCAAAAATGTCCTCCAATGGATCATTTGTGAGGGTGATCTAATGCTGTTACTGAGCGGTGTGCTGAAAGGATGGAAAGACTTTCAGAATATTGTTTCCTGTTCAATCAGGAAAGTTAACTTTTCTTGAGTTTATCAAACTAAATGCCGTGTAAAACAATACACAGAAAACTGACAGTGTCAGAGCAGCTGAAAGGATCATGAAGGTATTACTTACCTTGGAGTTTGATGCTTTTTGTGTATTTCTTTGTGTCTTTAAGATTTTTAGGTTTCTGTTATTCCACAAGAACATTTTTGCCACAAGTACTTAATTAATAAGATTGCTCAGTATGCAAAATCTTAAACAATCACGTATGCACTAAAACATGATGAAGCATACTCATTAAGTAATTTCACGCCTGAGACTGGAATTTTAAGGTTTGTCAGCCTAATATTGATCATTGTTTTGCTGCCAAAAAAAATAAATATTCTATTGCTCTACATAGTCCTCACTACTTAAATTGAATAAGCTCTACTAAACATCCTAACTAGATATTTGTATGATTTAGTTCTGATATAGGACTACATTCTAGTAGACTAGTAAACTAGAAGATGTTTTGTTTGGGTAAAAAGGACAAAAAGCAATGGCAGCTTGGTATTGTCCCTCCCCTCACAGACGTGCTGTATGGACTCGGCTGATTTGACCTCAGACACATTGTTGACTCTTTCAAGGTAATGGGAAGCATCTTATTGTGTTGTCTGAGGTACAGTGATTACTGCTTTCCCTATGAAACTTTCTCCAGGATCAAAGACTCTCTCATGCATTAATAAAGGGTGTTTTGTGAGAGTCTTATTAGCTGTAATGTGCCTGTCTGGTAATTCATGTTTGATGGCAGCAAGCGTCAGTTGTAGGCGGAAGAATGAAAGAGCACAGACAGTGTTGTATTTCAATATAGCTGCCTTGTATGCGTACCGAGGCAAAATGTATATTGATCTGAATTTGATAATGATTCTATTAGCTCTATTAAATTTGTATATATTCAAGGGCTCAGTTACACACCAAAACTGAAAAAGAGCCAAAGAAAACAAATTAGTGTGTTAGGCTGGATTGTGTTGCATGTAATATAAGAGGGCACCGCTGGTGGGGATCATCAGGAACTAACGTCAGTGAAGTTAAAAAGGAGAGAGACAGAGAGAGGCCTTGCTCGTGCATGTGTGAGTGTAAATATCTGTTACTAAATTGCTTCTTGCTGATTTTATTTAATGCACAGTTGATATATTATTCATACTGTGGGTTTGTGAATGCAATATGTTGAAATATCAAACTTTATTTTACAATTGTTTAGATTTTTTTATTACCTTCATTTTAGTTTCAAAGGTTGACATACACATCTGTACGTTGAGGGACACTGAGCCAATGCAAGCTGACAGAGGCTGGTCAGCTTGCATTGGCCCCATAGGTTACTTGTGATTAAGACACTGACCAATTATTGGCACCTCACTGACACTGGTCAGCAGGCCTGCCAATACCTGTCTCCTACTATCATGGCCAGACAGAGGTCATTATCAGAGATCTGGGGCCCCAATCGGGACCTGAGGGACTCCAGTATTCACCGGCTCAACAGGCCTATAGCTGAGACCGGTCAGGTCAATGCCAACCCCCACCCCCACCCTCACACCCCAACCGCTCTCTGTCTTCCCCCTCTACCTCTCTCTGTTTCTGTCTCATCATCTTGTTTTTCTCTTACCACGCTCTGTAGCTTATATGAAAGAGTTTACTGCTACACCGTGATGTTTTCTTAGTTTCTGGGGATGTTTTCTATCAGTAGATTTACAGCCATGTAGGTTATCAAAACTGAGCGCCTCCGAGCTTTGCCTGTGGCCCCTGCAGTTTCAGTTGATATGGAGGAATCACAACTCAGTCTCAGTGTTTTCATTTCAGTTGGCAGCATGAGGCTGATAAATCTTTGGGAAAACACTCATTTAGACGGTATGCATACAGATTCGTCCCTCGAAAGTAATGGGTATTGTATACTTAGGGGAATTAACACAAGACATTTTACACAGTCTAAGAAAAATATAATTCTTGCATAATTGATTGGTGGCATGATTGCCTGAGTTTACTGTCATTTTTCTGTGGTGAGACAAAGCCTTTCCTCGGGCTGTTTAGCCTAATGGACTTTGTGGATATTTAATTTAGGGCTGTCCAGGAGCAGAGATGGAGCTCCAGAACTCCCTTTTATATAACATGTACGACTCCCACCACTTAAATTACTCTCATTTAGCATGCAAACCCATGATCAGAGCCACTCTAATTGCCTGTCATTTTGATGAACTCTATCAACTTACTTAAATTTGTTGTGCCTCGCATTCCAGTTTGAGGTGCAGGTGAGGAGAGTAGAACTATTGGCATCCATTCATATAGTATTTGATGTAGTGGATAGAGTGTTTGGTGAGATGTGTGTTTAGTCACATGCTTTCGGTTTCAAACATCTACCAAACGTGTCCTTTGGCGACATGGTTAATGGAATAAAGATTTGATATAAAAGGCACAATTAGTTACTGTACATTAGTACTCCTACTATCTTATTATTGACGTTTTGAAACACAGTTGTGAAAATGAGTTTAAAGCATCAACCGTAAGCTTGGAGAACACTTGTGTATGTGTGTTGTTTGGGCACTGTATTAAATTCCAAAATGTGTAAAACAAATTAAATTAAATAACTAACTGAAGATGTGTTGTCCCAAATGTTGGGATATATTTTGGAAAATGATGATGGAAACTAATGTCTCTAACTGTATACGGACATGAGAGATATGAATAAAAACATTTTTTTTTTTATAAAGAAGTATCCTTACTAATACATATATATATATATATACTGCATATCTAGTATTTTGTTTTTCTGTGTATTATATCTACGGGAGTACGTTTATTTGTTTTTGGCATTTAAATAAAAATACATCAGCTACTAAAGAAGCAACATATATATTTTTGGTTTTATGCAGCAGGGGTTGTTTGAACCTCTTGGCAATAGTACATGCTGGCAGGGGGGCTGCAGCAGGTGATAGAGCTGCTATGCTTTGAACTAACAACTGTATGTTGTGTGGTTTGAATATGTTGAACAGGTTGTTCTAGTAATTCATATGTTTTCCGTACTGGATAAACTCAGGTACTGGTCGGCAACGACATGGACAAGTCTTTTCATCAGAGGTATTCATAGTGATCAGTCGGAAAAAAAAAGATGAAAGTCGCAGAGGACTTGAAATTTTGACCATTTTCACACCCAAGCACTTTCCAAGCAACACTTCAGTCGAAGCATACAGCAGGCCTTATGATGCTCAGAACGAGGACGGACAAATAGCCGCGTTCGGCAGCGGGCCCTTTCACAGCAGGGTGGGCCGGGTGAGCAGGAGGTAGCCAAGCCCCTAGTCGCCGCGTCGTTATCCCTCTGTAACCATCGGCATCAGCAGACACCTCCGCCCCAGCCTGCTGGGCCCACCGCTGCACCGGCCACTCGCCTGAGACGAAAGGCAATGAACTCCAAAACATGCCGTTCATCTTCCAGACGAAGTGATTTCCTTATTTAGCATGGGTTCTGTCCCCCAAGAGCCACCCCACCCATACACCAGCATTCCCCACTCTGCTGAATAAACATTTATATTCTTTAACTTGATATTCTGATATTCTGAAAATAGAAATCAAGCAGTCCAAATGCATTTGGAACATTCTGTGCATAACCGACCGATGGAGAAAATAGAGTAAAATGACACTTGGAGAGTAAGCGAGGAAAAATGAATATATCTGACTGGACCGCGGTGCTCAGAGGGAATTTGAAATCATACTGGGGAGAGATGGAAGTGAGAGTTTTTTCCCCTTTTCCTGCTGAGCTGTACCAAATAGAGTATGGGGCACAGTTATTTTTATTTTGCTTCTTCTTTTTTTTTTATCACTTACCCTAAAGGACAGTTTTTTTTACAAGCTGGATTTTACTTTTGTAATTTTCTCATCACTCAGATGCAGCCACCTGTCTCTTCCCGAGATCCCCTTCCTTTGTCTCTTAAATAATAAGCCTACATCCGCATATGAAATAGGGTAAGGAAAATGACCAGGGAGGGAAGGTGTTAGCGAGGGAGGCAAGAGATGAAAAAGGGGGGAGAGAGAAAGAATAATGGAGAAAAAAGACAGCATCCACAATAGAAGACAGGGGGGGGGGGGGGGGGGGGGGGGGGGGGGGGGGGTACTAAAAGATGAGTGAGGTGACCTTTTTCTCCCTGGTTTACGTCTGGCCATCAGTAAGCAGCCATGTTTGAGAGAGGAGCCATTTTCTTGCCCCGCTCATTACTGTGTTTTATATTCAGCTGTGTTGGGAGGCGCTGGTCACTGTTCAACCCTGCAGTCATGTCAGGCGTCAGTTGCAGGGTGTGTATTATGTCTTTCCGTAGGGGGGAGGTTGTGCGTGTGCGTGTGCGTGTGTGTGTGTGTGTGTGTGTGAGGTTCGAGGGGGAGGCTGTGAAGGGGAGCCAGGGGCACACAGGATTAGACGGAAAGACCCCAGGGTTGGAGGCCAGAGCTCAAGTTCATCACTGCAGACAATGGAAAGCTCTTCAGAAAGTGATTGGGCTCTCGTTGATATTGGCCTCTGTGGCGTGGACTGCGCTACAAAACTCTCCTCTCATCCACCGCCATCACAGCTGCACCGTGGCTCTTGTCTGTCTTCTCCCAGTCCAGTCCGTGTCCTCTTATGCTTGTCCCGCTACTTTTGACTTAGCCAATCAACTACACGTTGACGCGTGTGTTTGTTTGTGCTGTTTTTGCGTATCCGAAAGACAGAGGCGCTGTTTATCGGGGCATGTGCACGGGGGCTGTGCTCTGAATACACAGCGACAGTGCACCCATTCTCCCCAACACACGCACACACACACACACACACACACACACACACACACACACACACACACACACACACACACACACACACTACCACCACCACCATTCCTCCTCTCTCCTGTCCTTCTCCCTACCCAACCTCCTCCCTCTTTACACCCCTTCACGAGGACATCTGCTCCCCCAGCGTAGCTGCCATTGTGATGCTCCACACAAACAGGGGTTTTAGCCACTGGTGGTGTGAAATTAAACAGCCACCTCGTCCCTTGATGATAAGTGGCGTCCTGTCTTCATGCTGCGGCTATCTCCTGTCACACAGCACAAGGTCAAGCTTTCAAGGGTGAATTAGAGTTCACTATTGTTAAAAAAGAGAGGAGTGAACACAAAGGAGACATGGTTGAAACTATCATGTTTGGACCTATTTTGATTTTGTGAAATTTTCTTCTGATACCGTATTGGACATGAATTTTACACTGCATCACCTCTGCCACGCTCTACCCATGTCCCATGTTATGCCCTGAAAGTGAACATCCATGGCGCTGCCTCATAATGGAAATTCAATATTCATTGTATTTGATGCACAGGTGAATATTCAGTACACGATGATTGCATATTATTCAAAGACCTGCAATCAGACAGGTACACTTCAAAAAAGAAAGAGTCATAGAAGTAATGAAAAGGCTTTTTTTCTAGGCAAATTATCTTTTTGAAATGAATAGTTAATATTTTAGTATTGCTATATATTTTTAATTCACCCTTTGCATTTTTGCAAATATAATGTATCCTTCCACATTCATTTCACTGCACAGCCTTGATGAGTACATCAAATGTGAATTAAAGCACTCCATTTTAAGAGGAAAATGAGTAATAATTCAGAGATATTAATAATGCATTATAATACTATTCAGGAAAATTGAAAGTTTAAAAACAGTGGAGAAGAGAGGAGGAAACATGTCTTGGATTGTTTAGCGGTGTATATTGGTTAAGTCTGTAATAAATTGTACACAGAGTTAGGTATCAGAACACAGAGGGGCAGATTTACATATCATTGGTCAGACGAGGTGGCGAGGTTAAGGGGGCACATGACAGCTGAGTGAAGAGGCCTTCTTTAGCAGTCACATAGTTAGACCATGCACTCATTAATATGAATGGTCTTCCTTGTTTATTTTTCAAGCCCCTTTCTCTTGTGACTTGTAACATGGTAAAGCTGGCAGGGCACAAAGATGCTGCAGACAGATGAAGGTGTGTGGTGGTGAAAGGGTGGAGGAGAGGGCCGGGGGTTAGAGGTGACTCTTTCACTTTCTCTCTCATAAGATATCACTTTCTCCTCCATTCACTTATTCTCTCTCAATTTAAGATGGTTAAGCAAAGGAAATTAAATTCATTTTTTTTCCTTTCAGAGGCTTTCAAAAATAATATTAGAAAGTCTCATGATTATGATAGTATTAAAATGATTGAGGTGGACAGTTAATGCCAATGGAGTAATTTTCCAGTTCTGCTTAAGCCCTAATAGCTGTGATAGAATGGCCTGGCTGGGCCCTGGGCCACATCATTTCCTTTAGCAGGTACAGTAGATGGGCATCCTGTGGCTGAGGACCAAGCTGTTAACAGGCCCGACTGGGGGCAGACAGCTGGAGACTGAATTAGACTTCTTTGTAATACAGTGTAGCACAGTGAGCATGATTGATAGTCATGGGTTTTGTAAACAAGTAACTTTTATTTTTTATTTTTTTATTTTTAAATTGAGTCACTGCGTGTTCATTAGCTGTTATTTATATTTGTCTGAAGCTTTAGTGAAGGAGATTACATCTACTTAGTTTGACTGCTTGCTGGAGATATTCATCAGAGGCTAGCTGCCTTCATACTGAATGATTTTGCTGGATGGGTGTGTTTTTGTTGTGTTGGCCTGTTTCTCCTGCTGCGGGCGGGAGGGAGGGCTGATAGTGCTGACAGAGTCTTGGGGGTCCACTCTGCAGTCATGACTCCCGCCTGGCTGGTTGCCCCCATGGGTGCACATTGCAGCAGCCTGTTGACCAGCGTGGCAACTCCAGCTTACACAGTCACTTCCCGCCTCCCTCCCCTCTCTGTGTCTGAATCCAGGCCGTATCCGAACCAACCTTTGGCCATTCCCTCTCTGTCTTTCATTCTGATCTCAAAAATGCGACAGTCTCCTGGTTTAGTGATTCATTATTCAACTTATTATATCACAGCAAAAACTATAATTACAAGAAAATATACAAGCAATTTATGTAGTTTAAAAAAAGTTGGTTTGCATTGTATTTTTTGTCGGTAAAACGTAATTCAATGTACAAAGTACATCTTAGACACACAGACCTTTAATATATACACACACATATATATATATGTATATATATATATATATATATATATATATATATATATATATATATATATATATATATATATATACACACAGTGTAATCTTAGACTGCTAGTAATATACCTTATGCTTTCAGTATCTTTAAAAAAAAAAGTTTACCAAAGGGGCAGAGGTTTTAGCAGGGATTTGTTTTAATCCTCTTGAATGTCTAAACATGTTTGGTTGAATATAATTGCATGTGTTATCTCTATTTAATATTTCAAAATTAAAATATTTCAGTATTTTGTTTTGAACTGATCAACTTATGGTGACTAAAACGTGTCTCATTCAGATGCAAAACTATACAATAATTCCAACAAAAAAAACCTGAAAGGTTTAGAAATATTTTATGTTGCAGATTATCTTGATGTTACAGAATGATTACATGCTTTGTAATTTACATTCATAATTTAATTAAAGGGCTGGAGTAATTGATTACATGCAATATAATTAAAGTAACCTCATTACAAAAATTACTAAATTATCTTGTACTTTAAAAAGTGACACAGTTAAATCAAATGTGAATTACTTTTAAACTGAAATGGATTGATTTAGCATTTTAATTGTGAAATTATAAACAGAACCATTTTAACCATCTTGTGAAACTGGCTGAGAATTAACTCTTTTCAAATGACCGTAAACAGTGAGTTTGATTAATTTTGTACACATTATATTTTTAATAATTTATAACTAATTGATTTCAATAATAATATATTAATAATTGTTTAAGTTTATTTCATAAAGATGTGTTTCTGCTTCTGAAATCTTATTTGTGATTTGTTACACTTTTTTATGATTGTCTAGCTCACTTTATCATTTCTTTTCTCACCTTCACCACTACACACACACACACACACACACACACACACACACACACACACACACACACACACACACCATGAGTGTAATAAATGGACGCCATTTTTGATGAAAAAATGAGTGGCAGTGTGATTTGGGACAGCTAGGAGAAGCCAGCAGTGATGTCATTAAGCAGCACCCTGGATGATAAGGCAATCCCAGTCATTGAATAAATAAATACATTAAAATCATATCTCATGTATTCTTTTCACCTCCGTCCAGACACCCACTATCCCAAATCCTGACCCCTCATCCCTACCCCTTACCGCCCCCCTGCCTCTTCCAAACACACACATCACAAATAACACCCCTTCCCTGCTGATAGACACCACCGCTGCTCCCTTCCCCCTCGTGTCCACCGGCATATCAGGAAAAAAATGAATGCAGCTTTGCAATAAATAATGCATTTCACTAATACGCATTCAGGTGGAGTCAGTCTTTGGCCCCATCTCATGCACATCCAGAGAGAAGATAAATGTAGAATCCAAGAAGCGAAGGCTTTCCTCCTGAACTGGAAGCGGTGACGGCTCTGTAATAGGCTAAAACAACGAGCATGAGAGCAAAAGAGTGAGAGTGAGAGAGAGAGAGAGAGAGAGTGAGACCGAGAATGAGAGAGAGGAAACAGAGGAAGAAAGAGGGGGGTGTAGAGAGGTAGAGAGTGGCAAGCATATTATAACTCATCCATGTGGATCACCCTAGTAGATTGGGAGCAATCCCTTGTTGAGATTGTCTTCTAAACACTTAGAGAGAAGGAGACAGAACGGAGAAGCCAGCCCATCTCACTGCCTGTGTGTGTATTCTCACACTGCCTGCTATCCCAGCCAAGGTAGAGAGACCTCTGACAGACCGCTCGCGTGTGTGTGTGTGTGTGTGTGTATTTCACTTTGCTCTTGTGCATGCGTGTTTGTGCCATTGCCTCTCTTGCGAGCCAGCCAGCTAGTGAGTGTGTGCATGTGTGTTTGAGCGAGAGAGAGAGTGAGCGAGAGAGAGAGAGAGAGAGAGAGAGAGAGAGAGAGAGAGAGAGAGAGAGAGAGAAGATGTGTGTGTGTGTGTAAGGAAGAGGGGGTATTATGCACCCTGGATGTTGCCTCGTGCTTTAAACAGCTGCCTACAAGCCCAGGTAGTGCGCGCCGGCTTCTAAATAAGGAGCACATTCACCGTCCCCTTCAGGACAAGAGGCTAGGCTGCAGAGTGTGAAATCAGACTAATACAGTGGCGTAGGGCTGAGCAGGAGCAGGAAGCAGCTCCTGCATGACTTACTTAGGCTAGAGGTTTAGAGGACAAGAACCAGCAGAAGAAAAAGGGGGGATTGGACGTGAGAGAGAGAAAGGGGAGGAAAAAAGGCAGTAAGGTCAGTAAATCCTTCTTTTTAATTTCTGCTCTGTGGATTCTTTCTTTCAGTCTACAGTACTTTGACTCCAGTTAGTATAGAGCTGGCTGTGACTGCTGGGTTTTGCTGGAGAAAGTATTGATTCTTTGTAAGTTTGTGGGAAGTGTGCTCGTTTTGATCCTGCCAGGTGAGAGCAGATGGAAACACTGGATGTGGGGGGGCTGGCTTAGAGCGGCCCAACTCTTTACTTTGTGTGTGTGTGTGTGTGTGTGTGTGTGTGTGTGTGTGTGTGTGTGTGTGTGTGTGTGTGAAGGTGTGAAGGTGTATAGTGTTCTTGTGTTTACTGCATTGGTAAATAGATTGTGTATACTGTGAAGTGTGTTCAGCCTATTTAGAAAAGCATGTGTTTTATTTTTGGAATTTCAGAATTTGTACAGTAACAGTGTGTGTGTGTGTGTGTGTGTGTGTGTGTGTGTGTGCGCGCTGAGATGCCGTGTCTTAAAAACGGGGGTCACTGTGCCCCGAGTGCATGGGCCAGATAACAGGGGTTTAAAACACTTTTACGTGGAGAGTGTTAACATAGACATGACAGACTGACAGTGTATGCTCCAACCACACCTAACAGTCACTGTGTACTATGGTGACAGAGTGCATACAGGTGCAAAAAGAACATGTGACCATATTACACACACACACACACACACACACACACACACACACACACACACACACACACACACACACACACACAAGATGGTGTCCACTGTTTCACTACAGAAAGTTTTACTCACAAAGTACACTTTTGGGGAAGTCATTCAGAAATATTTCTTCTTTTATAATATGAAGCATTTATGTGTGTGTGTGTGTGTGTGTGGGGGGGGGGGGCGACAGGATAAGAGTATGTCAAAGGATGATTTTATCCAAAAGTAGATTTTGAGCAGGTGCAAAATACTGTATCTAGATATGGGATTGTGCCAGCATTTAGATGTGTTTAGCCACACGCAAGCACAGGAAAAGTGGAAAAGCCAGGACTACCAAATTGTCAGCAATACTAAAGACATCAACACAAAAATTTCAGCCATCCATCACAACTGTCGGCTTCTTTCAGTGGCGACAGTGATTTATTCTAGGGCTGAAATCCATTTGGACTCTCTCTCTCTCTCTCGCTCTCTTACACACACACACACACACACACACACACACACACACACACACACACACACACACACACACACACACACACACACACACACACACACACACACACACACACACACACTAACTAACTCATTTGCTCACTTACTCACTCACACTCCCCAACACACACATACACCTAAATACCATGCACAGCAACTCCCCCGGTGTTAATAACTGTTGGTTTTTTTCAGTTGCAATTATTTGGAGTCGACAAGTGTTGATTGGAGAATTATCTGTCCACTCACAGAACTGACATTGCTGTGGGGCAGGTGTTCAAATATCAAATATGTTTTACTCTGGTGAGTTTGGCACCTCTAGAGTTGTATTAACCCTGATATTTTGGCTGTCTATGATCATAAATAATCAGAAGAATCACTGTATCTACTGAGAGACATTTAAAACACCATTTTGGGCATATTCATAGGAAATACACATGCATTCTTCCCCTATTGATATAAATTGAGTAGAAAAAAACTGTGTAACATAATTCAACTTTAATTTACCTAAAGTTAAATCCTTTTCAACCAAAACTTTTAAACTTTCTTAAAGGAAAGTTATTTTTGCAGGGCTGGTGTGAAACTTGCAACTAAGTGTATAACTATGTGTAAAGGTTTATCATACTCCAGTGTCTGTAATACATTGTGACAAAAACTAGCCAAGCCCCTGGCTCCATGATACTTTTCTGCCAAGTTAAGAATGATTTAAATACACAAATAAAAGAGAGTATTACATTTTATATTTTTCTTATTGCATGAGACTATCACAACATTTTAATCAAAATATCATGCATTTTTTTAATCACTATTGGAAGGTGTCTTTTTAGCCTCTGCACCACAGTAAATATTATACACAATGAAGACTGTCACAAGGCGATGATCCAGATTTTAAAGCTCCATAAATCCCACACAGGAAGTAGTAGATATTCTTACAAGCGTACAAGACTATTTTTGACGTGTATTAGCCATACAGTGTTTTAGCTACTGTTGTGCTCATGACACAAGCAGAATAATTTCAGAAACATGAATGACATCTGATATGTGTATGGAGCTGTGAGTGTGTGCTTCCACAATACAGTGTGTGTTTATGGTTGAGGATGAGGAGCACAACAGATGCTTGCCACCATACTGGTGTGCTACCCTTCTCCACCCCCCTCTCATTTAATTTCTTCTCATTTCTCCACAGCTTCTCTAGTATTTTTTCATATGTCAGATAATAGCTCAGGTCCTACACTGTGCAGGAAGATTTATCAGTCAACACACTGCCCCTAATATCCCCCATCTGCCAACAAGCACACACAGTTCCCTAAGCCCATGCTCTAGCCCTAAGCCCTGGCCCAAGCTCTATGACTGCACCCTAAGATTGGTCTGTGAGTGTGCTTGCATGTTCGTTTGTTTGTGCACGTCACGTGACTTTGTGCTTGCTGCGTCTTATTGGCTGGTGGGTATTTGTGCCACTGCTAAAACATGATGATGCTACTTTTGCAGATGCATGGTCAGAAGCTGTCAGCTCGTAATATGTTTGTCTGTCTGCACAGCTATCTTAGATGTTGATCTGAGCTGGCCTGTGTGTATCTGGAGTCGAGCGGAGCAGAGAAGGCTCTGCTGTGTGCTCTGCTCTTGGTCTGGCCTGCTTGTGTCTGGAGGGGCGAGGCCGCCACTGAGGCTGCACAGACAGGTCACTCAGGCTCTGTAAGCGACAATACTCCAAGCAAGCCTTACTGGCTTCATTCCACTGCAAACTGGTATCTGGTTGAGTAAAATGTACATACTGGTGATTATTATACACAATCAGTAGCAATCCATTTTTGTCTAAATTTTTTGTAAATCAAAATACACTAGAATGTAGTTGAGATACAAATAAACCAAATGTAAAGTCAAATCACAATAAACTGAAGGATTTTCTATTATTTGTTATGAGCACGCTTGTTAATTCTGTCCAGCTAGCTAGTCCTGTCTTAGGTCTGTTTGACTGTCAGTGGTTCTGCATAGTGACTGAACTTCAGCTAAGGTCTGGGCCTTGCCATGATAATGTACCAAACTTAGCTCTGCTCCTAAAATCCTGGATTAATGCGAGCTTTAAGAGCTTAACATGGTCAGCCATTCAAACATGCAGTGGATTGACTGGCTACCTTGGTTGTCTGTTATCTCCTGTGGAGTTTTACAAGCAGTAAGTGTCAGCACCATCACTGCCTGTGCTTTGTGTACAGGTCATGAAACACGACTGACCTCGGCACAACCTGTGCTTATTTTATGGTACTGACATGGTTTTGGACATTCTTTTAATTCTTAATAGTAATAAGAATAATTTAGTAATAATAATATATTATCTTCTCCTTAAAAGTTTGATAAAACATACATTTTATGTAATACAAAATTTTTAACAATCAATGTTTGCAATAAATGTTCTGAAAATCTTGAAGCTGACCAGAAATAAGTCAATTTCCTGTCTATAAATATGACAAAGACTATATAAACTTGGACCAAATATTTTGTATATATATATATATATATATATATATATATATATATATATATATATATATATATAAACAACACAGAAATCCACACAGGTTCTAAAACATGCAACATATGCAAATGCACATATTAGTTCCTTTAATAAATACAGGTATGCACATTTTTCACATCCTGGCTTCACAAGGTTCCTCTGTATTTTCAAAAGGAAATGAAACAGTTTATCCTTTTTTTCTTTTCTTCTGTGTGAAAGCATAGTGCAATACAATAGAGCACAAGCTATTTCAAATGAGTTACTTAAATTCACCAGTTTGGTTGAGGCTTTTGTGAGCTTGTGAATGTGGGCATGGCAGTACGTGTCTGTGCTTTATGCCTTCATTGATACAAACTCCACGACTGGCTGTTCACAAAGAGTGGCATCCGCTCTCCTCCTATAAGATGTCCATCGTAGTGCCGTCAGTGTTGTGGAGCAGCTCAGATTGGATGCTACCTGCCAGTGTTTGCTGTCACCGGAAAGAGCTACATCAGAATACCTGTCACTGCTGCTTTCAGCACAATTTGTCTGTCCGACTAAAACAGGTGCATCTGTAATTCTGATTAACATTAAATATGTCGACACTTTGATGGTCACAATTCATTGGACTTGTGCTATGTCTGATGGGAATGGTGACAAATTGCACAGCCTCCAGAAGTTATGAAATCACATCAAGCAGATAGAGGAGCGGATGCCTCCAAGGGATTAGTTTAATTACACGAATGTCCCTGATTTCTGAAATTCTGTTTGACATCCTTGTCGCCTCATTTGTTGTTGTTTCCGTATTTGTTTGCATGTTAGGCCCAAGGTTCTTTTGCCTTAAATCTCGAATATCCATTGGATAAAAACACAAAGTAATCATGTTGGCCTGCTTTGCACAATGTCTGGAGTAAACACGTATGGTCATTCCACATCTTATTACAGCTTATTACTGCAGTCATGTGCATAATCACTTTATGGTTTTCTCATGCGTGAGTAACTTTTGAACCCTCATCTGTAAGCCATTGTGCTTTTATTTTTTTTAAAGCCATTCTGTTTTATCCAGTGTGTCACACATGTCTATAGTAGGACATTTAATTGTTTTTTCCCCCCCTTTTTTGCTATGATGACTTGTCAAGGATAAAAATAAGAGCGTTGACAGTTTTCTTCAAAAAACTTATCATTCTTTGGCCCTTCACAAGCAAAATAGTTGTCTTTTGCACAGTATTTTACCATAATCTGCTCGTGATCTTATCTATTGCACATTTGTAATGGTAATACTGAAGATCAAAAATAGAATTTGGTTGCATAATGAAAAGCAGTTAAAACATACTCTGCTATTGGGTGGTTTGTTGTGTTGATCAGTTACACAAACTGATCTTCTGAATTTTCCACAGCAGAATTCCTCATTATGATGTACAGGCTCAGAAAAGATCGAGCGGTGCAATGTGTTTCACGGTTGCACTGTGTGCAAGAGTAATGATGGTAGGGTTTGGTGCTATGTTGATTCCATCTTGGTTGTTCTGCAATAATTCAGGAGAGGAGGAGGGGCGGGGTGGTGGGGAGGCACCATTTTACTTCTCCAATCCCCCTTCGCCACCACTGGAATATAATCCGCTGTCTCCTGACCTTCAAATCATGCAGCGCTGCAGTCATTTCAATTGGCCCGGCCGCCATTAGCGTGAAATGTCCTCTAGCCACTCTGCTTCTGCACATGGACGATTTCCTTTCTCCCAGCATGGCTTCCCTCTTCTACTTTGCTCCTTTCCTCCATCTCACATTTTCTCCACCATGCCCCCCAAAGCCTGGCGATGGAGGGTGGGAACCTCTTGCACTAAGGAAATGAGCCACCACAGGAGATACTGTTGGTCAAAAGACAGGATGGAAAAAAAAACTCACTCCATAAGACTGTGATATGTTTGTGTTACACATGTGTTCTTTCAAAAACATATCTTACGTAAAATATATTTGCTTTTACAGCAGCTGTCATTTTAAATGGTGTGCAATGGAGTGCATCTATGACCTGAACAAATGAACATGTTTTAGTCAGGCAGGTTGTTCACATATATTCTATTTTTGCTACAACTGTTAAATTGCTTATGTGATTTTAAAGATACAGACAATTTTAATAAAAATTAATAAAAGGATAACACATATTCAATCATACTCAAAGTAATTGTAGTTGGTCCATCTTTGTCTCTGATTTTGAGCCGGGACACAAGAAAGGCAGCTTTACTTCGTGGTCACAGGGTTCACTGGAGCGTGCCCGGGGTAGTTCCCCTTGGCCAAGTGCGTCACATCGAGGGAGCAGTCGGAGCTCTCCCTATCATACCTAATAGAGGGAAGAAGATATAGTGACTGGGGCATATAACTCACATGCCAAGGCTCAGCATGTGTTATGTTGCTGGTAGATAGATAGATAGATCAATTATTGAAAGAGGACATATTTGATATGATCTGAATATTAAAAATATATCAGAGGCCAAACAACATTCATGGCTGTCTTCAGATCTGTGCTGAGAGATGTGTGTCAAATCTCCAGAGAGATGCTTTATTCAGAAGGGTCAAGGGGTTCTCTGAATGTTTGATAAGATGCAAGAATAATTTTATTTTTGTTGTTCATTTATAAAAAGTACTGTAAAAATGTCAGCAGCATCTTTCAAAATTATGTTTATTATCAGCATGCCTCATAAATTATTATTCCTCCATATTCATAACTACAGATAAATATCCTATGACCTAGAATTCATCTCACAATAAAACATCCTTTCACAACCGCACATATCTCAACATCTTCGTATTTTTCCTGTTTCTAAAATATGTTGTTTTCCTGGTTGTGCTCCGAGTGAATTTGGCTCACCCCGTCACTGCTTATTATGTTTCTGGGACAATGACAATTGGAAATGTGTACTTCTCTATACACATACCGAACGCATGATTGTGTGCCAGCTTTGCGAAAACCCTGACCCAGGTGCAGGGGATGAACTGATGAGATTTGTTGACATAGATAGCCATTGTGTCTCCTGGTCTTACACAAGTCCTTATCTGAAACCTCCCGTAAGTCTATTTCTCCCTACTGGTTGTTATTACATACAGTGTATGTATTTATGATTAATGACCCCACTGGGGTGTTTCCATAATGCTATGACCTCAAGGTAAAATTGAAATGCATGCACTGGATGTAGAGCATTCTTATATTATTGCCCAATATACTTAGCAGCCATTACATTTGTTGGCACTGTTGAAAATAAAACAGGGCTATGAGGTTTCAAATCAACACAGCCACTCTAAGAAATGGACTTATCGGAATTGCATTAAGTTGATTAGACTGAGAAATGAATACTATTTACAATGGAGCAGTGTTAAACACTCTTGTTTCTCCCAGCTATTGGAGTGCATTGACAGTCAGTCAGCATCAATTAAATCTCCTGATCTGTATATCCTGAGAGGCCGGACTTGTTGTCTTCTAATAAAGCTGGTCTGTGGCAGCAGAATGTTTCATTTCCTCTTGGAGATTGCCCTCAGTAATGCAGAGTGCTTATCATAGTCTTGGAAAAGGACTGCAACAACACAACGTTCTGATGCTTGATACCCAGATCAACCTGAGGCCAATGCTATGGGCACACTGAACCACGGCCATTTAGTTTCAGAAAGCCTCTTGCTTTTTTATATTGTGTGTTTGGTTTATAGTATGTTATAATGTACTGTACATTGTTGATATATTAGACATGTTGAAAAATATTGGTAAAGTGAATGTGTTTTTTTTTTGTAAGAGAATACATGGTATTTGGGGAATATTATGAGTGGTTATATGTGTCTGTTTGTGCAGATGAAAATGAAAAATGGTGTCCAGGAAGGACGGGGTTGTGAGGGGGCCAAGCTGTCCCTGGCCATTCATTCTCTCTGGCCCCCTGTCTAATTAATGGGCCACGTTGATACACGTTATTGCACCAGACGGTCTGTCACTCATTAATCATGTGACCTTCTCTGGCACAGTTAATGACCTTGGAGGGGTAGATCAGCTGGAGATGACCAAAGCTGTGGAATTAAATTGTTTCTGGAAGTGGTCATGGTCACATCAGGCACTTTAACAGCCAGCCTGTTCAGGCCTCTCTGCTGTTACACCTCCGTCTGTGTCTCATCCATAGGTCCGTGCAGGCTCTGCCACAGGGATGGGTCCTGGAATTTCAGACATTAGAGCTCAGGATTAGAGTAGGCAGGGGATGGAACCAATGTTGAAGTCAAATCACTCAGTTATGACTTTATTGCCTGATTTCCTGCATGACCACTGCCTGTCACAATTCAAATCACTTGTTAAAGAACCAAGTTGCGCCAACTTCTTAAAAAAATTCTCTTGTCAAAGTTGTGTTGCATATTAAGTTTTTCATCAAAGTTTAGAACGTACATGCAAAAACTTCAAACTCTTTAAGAGAGAGCGAGAACTCTTCAGAGATACAGAGCAGTTAGAAGAGTAGTAGACTGACAAATCAATTCACATCAATTGTGATAATCGATTTATCATTAATCAAGTAATTATGCAATAAAAAAATGCAATTAACATTGGTGGGTCATTTAACCAATGTATCTTCAGTGAATTTAAGTAATTTAGCCACCGTGAAATAAAAGCATATACGACTGTGTTCAATCAAATATTTTAAATTTCATTCCACAGCTGTCTTGTTCATTTGTTTTTACATATATTTGTTCTTGGTTTATTATCAGGCATTGACTGTCTAATTGCATTAGGTTGTTCGGCTCAATGTAGAGATAAAGCTGAGCTATGTCAGCATAATACTGAATACATGATGTGGTACAGTACCAGCGTAATACTTAAACAAGTTACTTATTATTTTATACTGTTGCTGTACACTACATCAGTTTCTTTACACAACCCTACAGTTAATTACTATATATATTTTCAAAAAGTACATTAGTATCAAATTGAAAGCTGCATTTTCTCTCCCTGCGGTTTTCAAAAACGGAACTACAAAATAGGATAATATAAAAAGAAGAAAAAAATTGTTCCATCTGAAAAAAACTAATTAGGATACTATTGAAGAAGCGTCGTGCCTCATGGCTGATTTTAGCCACTAGTTTATAATTAACTATTTTAAGAAAAACTATTTCAGCGTCCAAAGTTTAAATGATGATGGCGTTATGGCTGCCACCTCCTTTTCACAATTGCAGCATTAAAATGTTAGCTTTCTTCTCAGTGACATTGAAATGGAGGGATTTTGTTTATCCCTGCCTTTGTTTATTTAACATTTTGCTCAGCGGGGGAGTTTCAGATAGATTGTTTTCAAGACAGTCCCTACAGACAGCAAGCAAACACTCTACAGCTTCATCAAACAGAACAATCTTCAACTTTCCCCTTCCGCAGTGTGCAGGGAAATGTGACTGAGAGGAACCTCATAATGGAATATGATTGAAAACGATCGTCATCATTTGTCAGTCTGTAACAATATGCAAGCACTGGTTTATAGAGGATTTATTTACAACCATGTGCAAGTGTACCATTGCACGGAGAGAAAAAAACACATTGATGGATGAAAACATTTTATTTTCACGTTACAAACATTCACTGGAGTTTTGTTATTAATTCATTCATTCTTGTGTGATGGATTCTAGATTTCTTTTTCCCCACTAAGAAAGCATCAACATACATTTGGGCACATGATAGTCAACCTGAAATATAGAGAGGGAGCGAAAACATATCTTTTTGAGCTGAAAAGTGAGTTCACTCCTGTATGAAATGAGATCTGAATTGTGCTCCTTCCACATTTGTGACTCTGTGCAAATGTGAGCCAGATGAGTTATAGTGTAAGCATGGCACTATTTTTTCATTTCGAAAACATCTTTTTGGAGTTGAAAATCCACTGTCAAAAATACCATGTTCGATGTCCGCATACAGATGTGCAAAGCTTGGTGGACGTTTGCAATCATATTCCGTAAAACACACATAAAATCAGACATGCACACACAACCACATATAGGGGCTGTGCCATTATCCTCTTTTCCTCTCCGACCACTCTGTCTTTCTCATTGCTGTCTTGCCTCTATCTCTCCTTCCACCATCATTCTCCCTGTTGCAAGTGCAGGCTTGATTAATATTTTCCACTGTTCTGTAACCATGGCAATAAGGTCAGTGCATATGATACTTAATTGAATCTTCCCAGTGCTTTTGTGTGCATCTCCTGTGTCCGGACAATAAAAATCTTCCGCTGATGACTCCAACCCCCTTCCTTTACTCCACTCCCCTCCATCTTTCTTTTCATTTGGTGCCCCATGAATTTATTCATTTGTTTCCTCTGCTATCTCTTTCTTGTACTCCCTTTCTTTCCCGGCTGCTCTCTGACCAAGTCTTCCTTGTCCTGTCTTAGTGTTTTACTCTTTTTTCCTCAAACATTGTTCTTGTGCATGTCTTGTCCTTCAGCAAGGAGCAGAATAGTGTCATTGTTATAGTGAAGAGCAAAATTCCTCTTTTTTTCCGTCTTTTGTTTACAGCCACCTGCTGCAACTCCGCTTGATGACTTATTACTCTTTCATGCCCTCCCCCCCCCCCCGCCCCCCCCCCCACACACACACACTCTTGTTTTCTTTCTCTGTACTCGTTTCCCCATTCGTGTAACATTTGCATACTCAAATCAGTCTCCGGCACAATCGTTACATTGATTTAAAACAACACTGATGACTCAAGTGGTAAAACAGAAAGCCGCGCAGCCAGAAACCACTGGGACGTATAGTGAGCCTCTGACACGGGGGCTCTCTGAGCAGGTGTTCTGATTAATGCCTAACAAATTGGGGTCCTCTAAGATCCGGACATAAGTTGGAGACACGTCCCCTCTTCACACGACACATGGACCAACACATCAACACACGCCGACTGAGTCTTTGTTCACGCTAGTATGGAGGCTAATCCATGACAAGAGGGGACACAGGTTCACAGGGAGAAAACACTGGAGTGGCTAAAGAGTGGAGAGGTGAAGAAGAAGAGGTGGTGGTCTGTTTGGAGTGCTGTCTTTATAAAAAACAGCATATATGTTTTTCATTTGTTTTTCAGATGGACATAGAAAGCAAATACATGCTTTATCAATGTTTGATTCAGCTGTGATACATTTAATTTTTTTATTTAGCTGTGTACACATCGGAGAAGAAGAATCAGTATTTTCTTTTATTCACTGCAGAATGCTGGGACTATTTTGCCACTATTTGCTTGTACAATACAAACAATAATCATAATAAGATAATGTTTTACAATCACAAAAAATGCGAGGACATAAAGGGCTTATTTTAGTTGAGGTGCTCGGCAGGTCATTTTCCCGAAAGGTCAATTTTGTTAATGTTATTACACAATGAGAGAGTTCTGTTTGTCCTAATAAAAGTGTGACAACGATTTTGAGGCAATCATTAGACTCAAATAAAACAGAAAGGTATGGTAAGAGACGGAGACGAGAAAAAATTACACATCAGATTTGACATATGCACCATAAAATAATCATTAGCAGTTACCTACATTTTAAAGTGACAGTCTATCAATAATGTCACTCTGAAAATGGGACAGGTTTGTTGCTGTCTTTAAATCACCGGAGACTCCGTACAGATATAGGAAAAAGCATTCTGGCTCGGTGTTAAAGGGAATGGTGGGAGCAGTGGGACACCCAGGGGTGCAGGAGGACATCAGCCACCTCTCACCTGGTCACAGGCTTGAGACACCTGCCTTGTCTGAAGCTGAGTACTGTAGACAACATCTACTGTGGTTGCACTCAGCAGTTGATATTATTCAGTATTACTATCTGTTATATTAATATTAATATGTTATGATAAAATATGTAAAAATGCTCTCACCCCTTATAATCTTAACATATTATAATTATTGTTCTGGTTTTACTCATAATTTTTCATAATTACAATTATGAATATTCTAACCAACAGCATGATCTCTGTAAAACTAAATTTGGATTATTAAAATGTCCATTCAATATAAACTAAACAACCTCCAAACACAATCCCTTTAAGCATTCACAAACTCTGTCACTTTCAAAGATATGCAAACACTCATGCAAACAAGCACAAGCAACGGCACAGAAACACGGACGCACACACAGACTTGCATTCACTTACCAACCCCTTCCTCCCTAATAGGGCATTTGTCTACAATCAAACTTCCTGTTGCATATGAAGGGACCTATTAATGAATGGGACATGCACGCAGTGCCTGCAGCTTTGAAAGCCGAGAGCCGAGCACACTTCTTTTCTATTACCATGTTTAATTTGGAAGCACGTGGAGGCTATAGTATGCCCATCTGCTCCCCACACACGCCCCTCAGCCGCCCCGTTTCTACCATGTGCTGGCGTAACAGGCAAGGCATTGTAGCAACAAGTGTCTGCACATTACCACGCTTGCCAGCTCCCCTCACTTGGCAGCGAGCCTGCTAAACTGCCCGGCCCCTTCTGAGAAAAAGACTTGATTGTGCCAGGGGAGAGAGCTTAGGGGGTAGACCGGGAAGAGGTACGAGGAGGGGGATTTGATTTACATACTGCAGTTTAGGCGACACTCATCTGATTCTAAACGGCTCCAGAGCAATTAAGGGTCATTAGTCCTTTTGTTTTCTGTTGTGGCACATTGTAGCAGTGACGGTATCTGAGGCGCAGTGCTCCCTGTGGGGGCTGCCTGTGGGAATGTCAGCATTAACGGGGTCGGTCATGTCTCCTACTCCATTGATACAGCTTTCCTCTGTGTGTAAACAAACACTCAGCACCACCCTGGCAATGCAAGGGAAGCCGCTTTGGCAAAGACCCAGCTCTGGAGTATGCAGCTGGTGACGGGGCAGGCTCAGGAGGCGCAGGCTGCTTATCCCAATTATCCTGATCATGGCAATGATTTCTTTCATATGATATAATTAGCAAATTGCAAACATTCAATTAAATGTGTTTTGGCAACGACATTTTCACACAGTAGCACAGTGTGAATGGCAATCTCTCCATCTGAATTTTAGCTCTCATTTCAGTTTTATTTGCTACACAGTATGATGGCGGATGCAGTATATATCCATTCGATGTGTTAAATAGATTGAATACCTACATTTAAATACACTACACTATACAACACAAATTATGATTTTGTTTCTCTACACAGATGCAGCAGTCATCTCTATTTTGATTGCTTTCTATATGCTGACTGTACACCACTCCAACGAGCAAGTGGGAATGAAATAATTCATCAAAGAACATCTCCCTGTATAATATAATAGTGTTCTAAAGACTGGATGTGATCAAGCAGGTATTTTAAATAAGATATGATACAGGAGAATAACATTGCCTCAAGGTCAGTCGTGCTGACTGTAATGAAAGCTGGGATGTATTCTTCAATATGTTTATCGTCCATTACTCACCTAGCAGGCGGCGGTGTGTTAAGCACCCCTGCTACTGTGAAAAGGCATCAAAGGCAGCAAAAAGACAGGTATGGTATGGAATGTGAATGTTCACATGTCCATTTGTGTGGCTGTAAGACCCTCCTCAGTTGGTATAGAAAAACACTTATTGCTAATGTAAATAGCAAGGCAGCATAAATCAGCAGGCACGCGCAGCCCTGGAGAATATCGTGTAATAGTTATTGCAAAATGAAGTGGCATTGGGATCAATATCCCACTATATCTCACTCTGGCGTAATGGCGCGGAGGGAAGCTGGAGGCCAAGGGAGTCCGGTCCCTTCACCCTACCATGGGCCTATAAATCTGCCTGACCTGCAGCCCGCTTATTAAAGTGCATACACAATCGGCAGCAGCCATCCAAAAATACAAGCTTACTCACTGACCTGGAGTCAGGGGAATGGATGCCTTTACCTTGTCTAAGGGCAGGGGTTAAAGGCTGATTGAGGCTATAGCATCATCTTACCATACTGTACAGAGAAACAGGGAAGTGTTGGTTTTAGCTCAGCATTAATCATACTAATATAATTCAAAATGAAGTTTAAATGTCAGCAGAAAAACTGTGGATTAATTTGTTCCAGTTATAGTAAACCCAGTATGTGTGTAGATTTGTATTTTCTATTCATTGATAAATTAATTTGGCTGTTTGTCTTTTATTCATAGCATCTTGAGGCATAACTTTTCTACTGCCATTGTGAAGCTAGCAATTATGCCTTCTAAGCTGTGGCTTATTCACCAAAATTAAACTGTAGTCCTTTGTTCAGTGAAGAATCTGCAGTGCTGTCAGAAATAATTTCATAATAAATGAAAGGAGAAAGGATATTATTTTCAAGGTTGAGATTTTGCCCCTCAAAAATTCAATTCAATTTGAGCTTTATGACCACACGACCACAACCAGTAGGGTTTGCTGTTGGTACAGTGTGAGGATTGGTATTGGGAATTTATTTGTTTGTGACAATGGGGCATGTATCATTCTCACACATATACACACAATACGATAAACAAGCAAATTAATGTATATTACAAATGCAAAGTCTATAGTAGCTGAGGGAAAATGGCTGTTTTTGACAATGGGTAGTATACACTATGTGAGCCTTGCTTGAGGTGCAATAACTCTAATGTTTAGAGGAGGAAGCTTACGATTTTGGATGACTGAGGAACAATGTGCTGAAGTCTCTCTGTTTTTTTTTTGTCTGAGGTGCTGTATAAAAATGTTTTGAATGACGTGAGAATGTAATATATGTACAAAAGAGGAGTCGTTTTTGATTTACATGCAATGCTTTTATGTATTTTATGCATTATATGTCTGTGCAGTGTCCTGTTCTTATCCTCAGGTTGTAATATAACTTCATAATAAACAGCACAGAGCCTGTAGTCAGAAATTAGTATAAAATAACAATATGATGATAATGGTAGTCTGTGATTGTCAGATTATTCAGGTTTTATCCATTCATACACAAGATCTTGTTGCAAGCTTAGTACAGCCTTGGGGGAAATATTATTGGTCTGTAAGAAGGATGTTGGCAAAAGGTCATGAATTTTAATTGTAATAAACCAACATGAACAGTGAGGCATGTGGTTCACTTTGTTTTCTTAGAGACACTTGTTTGGAAGATGTACATTGTGACTAAAGATGCATTCCCCTTGTGTTTTATAGGACTGTGAGGGACGCTTTCCTCTGCTTCACAGTTGGTAAGTGTTTCCTTGAAACTTATTTTTTTCTCATTTCAGTTTCACCACATGTATGCGACTTTAGGGTCAAGACTTTCTTTGAGGAAAGTTTGTATTTTATAGATTTAAACAAACTCTTGAGAACTTGACTGGAGAAAAAAAAAATCTCCTATAGGGTTAGAGTTTAAAATATGAGAGCCTATGTGCAGAACGTCTTTACTGATATATCCATTACATGCACACATCCCATTATTTCTAAACCATACAGTACCCTATTACATTAATATAAAAAAGACCTTGTCGAGGTTCTTTTGAGTAATATTTTTGGATTGAACCCTGTCCTTACACTGAATAATTCACAGCTTGAAACACATCATGTCTGTCTTCAATGTTAGTTGATTGTCTCCAAAGTAAATCTAATATCATTATCTTAATTTGGGAAGAATGGATAAACTTGATGATGATTGAAAGTAAACAGAGGTATGATTTTTTTTCTTGATTTTAATTGTTTTCTCAAACTTCCAGTGGTGACTGATAACACCTTACAAAAAGCTTATAATCCCATTACAAATTTAATTAATTTGTTAAAATGTATCTTGAAAACTGAGATGCTTGGCAAGCTCCACTTTAAATGAAAGAATAAACCAATAAATCAATGATTGTTTAATATCTCCAAGGTGCTAATAAAAACTTCTCGACCGGAAATAAAACAAGATATAATAAACACAAGATCAAAATTGCTTAGTTTTAAAATAATGCGTAATGATATTAAGCAAATTATATTTGTATATGAATCCTTTCTTTTTTCTCTTTTGAGAAACACAAATGAACCTCAACATATACAAAAGGTGGGACATAAGTCAGTAGTATAGCAGTCCTAAAACATAATCAATGCTATATAGCGTTTTGACTGTACTTAATACTAATACAAAAAAATACATAATACATTTTAAGCATTTGTATCTTAAAGTGCAATTTTACTTTGATAAGAAAATAAGACATCACATCAAGCAAGCAGTTTGCCCTGACTGGATGTGCAGCAACAGTTCATTAAATTGTAATATCTTACTGCAGTCTTGTTTATTGACACCTTAAATACACATTCAACATTTTAAATGTCTTATGTCCAAGCTGGACTGGATTTATAGCAAGCTGATAATTATATATATTCAAGTCGTTCTGGTGAGATTAATTCATGACGGTTTAATATAACTGACAATTAAAGCAATCCTTTCTAATTAGCTGTCTGTACTGAGCAGATGTACTAATCAACACCAGTGGAATGGTCTTTTATTTTAGTTCAATAATATACTCAAGTGTAATTTCCTAGCTATGAAGTACACTTATTGCAAGTACATGATCATTTGTTTGATTGCACACACACACACACACACACACGCACACACACACACACACACACACACACACACACACACACACACACACACACACACACACACACACACACACACACACACACACACACACACACACACACAGTGGGCACTGCTTCAACTTGTCACTGCCCTGACCTTGACCTGGGTTAGCAGCTCAGATGACAAAGGTGGGGACAGTCTGTTTTTTTTAGATCATAACAGAGGCTGATATTCAAATTGGACGTACAGACCAAGCACGAGGGTTGGGTTGAGCTTGGGCCAGATATAAATGCACTTCAAAGCTGTTTTTCCACATGATACTCACAACAATATCTGATGTGGAAATCACATGTAAATGTGCACCACAGACTGACCTTTGCCCTCTGTGTGTGAGGATCTGTGACCAGTGGCTGACCCGTAATCCTCCCCTAAATGGTTTGACAATAGAGAGACATATTGATCTGGTCAGTCTTCTGGCAAAAGGGTCAAGGGCCTGACACACAGCCCAATTGTGCTTCGTGTCTGCAGGTAGACCTCCCTTTGTCTTTCTACCACCTGTAGTCATATGCTGGGCTACGTGTGAATTGGGCCTCTGACTTCAATTCCTGGGATGGACAGGCTTCATATGTCTGCTCTTGCGTCCCTTGCTTCACTATTCTAATGAGGATTACAATGAAGCTATGTGTAAAAAAAAAAATTAAATAACACATTAGAAGTTTTATGACAGGCTCAGGATATAGCTTATTTTTCTCTTTAAGACAGCACAAATTGCTTTAAGTAAAGCTTATGCCTGAGAGCTTTGGTAACCTACACCATCTAACCCCCCCATCACCACCACCAAAAAATAACACATGTCTGCAAGCTCCCTCTCAGAGCCCCCAGCTTTCCCCACTGCGCCTGGGCGGCTGCTCTCCTCTGGGCTCACCCAGAGAGGGCTGGCCAGTTCTCACATCTGGCCAGACAGAAGAACAGAGAAAACACGAGAAAAGCTCCTTGTCCACCACTACTTCTCTCTCTCTCTCTCTCTCTCTCTCTCTCTCTCTCTCTCTCGGATTCTTTTGGAGTGACCGGTGATAGAGCAACATCTGGAAGGAGCAGCAGTTTTCTTTCCTTGTGTTTTTTTGGGAGATCTAGGCCCCCGATAATCCGTCTCCGTACTCATTAAAGGAGCTGAATAAACACAGGCCTCTTCCAGTTGTTCCTATGAATTTCCTCACCAGGCGTCAGGAGACCCAAGCAGGGGCTACTGGATCAAAGCTGCCGGCAGCCCCATATGTGCCGAGAGTGAGAGTGCGTTCCGGGGTTGGGCCCATTACCTTTCTCCCTGGGAGCCTCGGAGGCCCCTAGGTCACTGGCTGTCAGTTCTTTGGCCCTAGCTCAGCAAAGGAAGAGGAGGAAAAGGAAAGATAGGAAGAGAAAAGAAAAGTTGACCAGATGAGATCCACAGTTTGTATTAGGGAAAATGAGAGGGGAGGAGAAAAGTGGAGGGGAACAGGGTTGCTGGTACATGAAAGAAAGCAGTGTAGTTTTAGAGGGATGTCTGAAGAAACATGTTTGACTTTGAATGACCTGTGACTCTTTTTTTGTTGTTCTAGGGAAACAGATCTTTGAACACTTATAACCACATATATGTTAGGCAGTGGGACTAATATATTATGATTTAAATCCAATGCAGAAAAGTGTGCAAAACAAAATGTATTTACTTGTAAAAGCCTAGTTTCAGGTAACCGAACAAACACGTTGTACTAGTTTATGTGTGTGACACTCTAATTCCCTGACCCTGCTGTGACATTCATTTTCTAATTCCCTGCACTTCCTGGCAATCAACTTAGAGGGGCAGTGGTTCGCTGGAAAAGTTTGCAGTTTAGGCAATTAAAGACAGGAATCTAAGCAGTAGCAGCAACAACAGCAGCAGCACAATCAACAGAGGCAGGAGAGGATGATGCCTTGCTCTGTAATTGTTATTCGCTTACTCAGAGAGATGCTAGAATTCATCAAATTGCATCCCTTGCGCACTAAAGAAAAGAATAACCAATATCAAATGGTCAATGTAATTAACTTACCTGGCTACCAGCTGCATACAGGGTGCAGATGTGGCTGGAAATGACCATAGTGTATGTGCACCGTGTGTGTGTGTGTGTGTGTGTGTGTGTGTGTGTGTGTGTGTGTGTGTGTGTGTGTGTGTGTGTGTGTGTGTGTGTACAAATGGCCCTGTGGTCGTCATCAGGCTCCCATCAGCCCCTCCATTAGTTACTGAGCTGTGGGTCCGTGCTGGAGCCTACCTGCCCTGAATACAGATTAGTAGAGGAGAGTATGGACAGCAAGCACAATGAAGACAAACACACATGCGCGCAGCCAGTCACAAAAGATAGCATTAACATATTATCTACTTTGACATACAGTGACATATTTTGACACTCTAATATTCAAAGTAATTGCATTCTACACATCTAAGACTGAGATGTTGCATCATATACATGGAATAATAGTCAAGCCATTAAAAACCTTTCTGTATATTTCCTCTGTCTGATTACTGCCTATTACTGGACACTGACACACCGATGCCTGTGGAGAGCACTTCATCTGGTGCAGGCAGATCATAGCTTACACATTCTGAAATAACGTCACACACAGCAGAGTACACACCCTGGCAGCCCAGCACAAAGGCAAATATGGTTGCATACTTCTCTTTTCCTTCTGGAGCCGCAGACTTGCATGCTCGTGACAGGAAATCTGCAGGCAGTCATTACATCAAGCCAAGCAAACAGGCAGACGCCACGCTCATTGATAATGTTTTCACATGTGCCACTGCTATGTTAGAGGTATCGGCACGTGTGTTTGTGTGTGTGCAGATACATAAGCACAGCTTGAAAATGTAGTGATTAAAATCATGTGGCAATATTTCCATATAATATAGGCTCTCATTTCAACAATGAATTTTGGTTTTTACATGGATCACTCAATATTTCAAAACTAATAATGATATTGATATATTTATTTCAAAGAAAATGTCGTGAAATAGCCACGAACCCAAGTGAGGTAAAAAATAAATAAAACCATATTTTTCCAGATGTTGTCACCTGTGAAGTTAGGAAAGAAGAAGATGTGATGCTGTAGAAACCTCGTCAGCAAAGGGATGTCAGAAAAGTGGGTTTCCAGGTTGAGTTCAAGGCCGAAGACCAGGGCTTTTCCTTGGAGTTCAAGCAGGAGCTGTAGGGCATGAGAGCTGGGGGAAGGGGAGAGGGAGGGTGTGTGATGGCTTCTGTGTGTCCCTCCGGCAGCGCAATGGGACCCTTGGGAGACCTGGGTCAGGAGGCCTCCCTCCAGACCCCCCCCCACCCCCTCCACACACACACACATTACTGTGCCATTTAAAGCCACCCAGCATCTATTTCCTCCAATAAAAACTAATAACCTTTTCTGTCGGAAATCACGGCAGCTCTTGACTGCTGGAGCAGAGGCCTGGCTGGATGGCCTGTAATTGCGGTCCAGAAGTTCCCCTTAAGTTTATTTTTTGCAGTGTTTTGGATTTGATTTTTCCCCCAGTCCTCTTGGTCCTCTGCGCTTTGCGGCTGATTGCCTGCACAGCTCGCCCTACACTCAGTAATCAGACAGGAGCTGGAGAGGGGGGCAAAACAGCAACTCAAGGACCTTTTATAATTGGGAGGGATTTGGAGGGCAGTTGGACTTTACATTTGGTGTCAGAATAGGTTGTGATGGTGACTGTGCTGGCTGAATATCAGTGGTGGCAAAGCCCCCTTTGCAGTCAAGTAGTTCATTGTGAGGCAGCTATGAATAGTTTGCATGTATGTCTGCTTGCTGTCCACTTGCAGTTGTGGCATCATTTTGGAAACCAGCTAAAACAAGTATTCCACCACACTTTTAACAAGAGATTCCTAGAAGTCTTTCCACACATCTTGGCCTGTGCTTGAATGCAATCTCATCATTTTTACAGTTATACTGTATGTCATACGGATTACCATTTCATACAATAATAAAACACATTTATTTTAAATTAAATGTAATTACATTTAAGGTTGTTTGGAGTCCAATTTTGATTAACTAGGTTTTAGATTCTCATCGATTATACTGCCATTTTTTTATTGAATACATAGTTGTAAATAGTGACATTTTGTCATTTAATGCATTTTTTTTGCATTCTGTAATAACATGTACCACTGTCAAGGTATAGTATTTGCACTTACAGCAATTATATCATACAAATACATTCCCCCTTTTTTCTTAGCATGTTTTTAGCAGGAGATTGTCTACCTCTCTTGTGTTTAAGTAGTTACTCTGGTATGTTCCAGCTAAATTATAGAATCATTTTGCACACCCAACAGTGTTAGCTCTGGGCTAACAGTAGGATTGAGGTGAATTCAGATTCAGCTCTTTTCAGGATGCCCTGGGGCTTAAAGCCCAGCTCGTCCAAGACTACAAAAGGTCTTGAGTGTAGCCCTAAGCAAACTGCAGTGTGAAAAGAATTGTAGTTGTGCTTCTCCATCTGTCTTGGGATAATTATAATCTGGTTTATCCAAATTACCTGCTAGAATTAACCGATTAAGGTTGGCATCTACCATGTTTATAACAACACAAATGCTTGCTTGATTGTTATTTAGTACATAATATATGTTATTGACATACAGTACATACTGTTCAAGATGAAGTCCTTTTATTCCTCCTCTTCCTCTACTTTCCTGTATAGTTCAGATGAAGGAAATGGGAAGTCAATATCAATATGCCAGCCCTCTTCTGCAGATCAATCAACAACCCAGCAGTGATTAACTATTTGCTCAAAAGACATCATAGATTTCTCTTTAGTAATTGCAGAAATGATTTAAATGAAACATATCCCAGTACAGAGAAGAGGTCAGTGAGTGTGGGGATTTGGGAGGCAAAGGCACAATCAGGGTCACACTAGTGGAAACAAACTCTGGAGTTTAATAAATTGGCCAGTTTTTAATTGCATGAGGAGGAGTGTGTGTTTTGGGAGGCACTGCTGGACACTAATTGAAGAGAGCTGTGAGCACCCTTAGGGTCACAGTTTCTTCCTTTGTGTCCCGCCATGTACTGCACAGACATACGGACAGCATGCCCCTTCTGCCATCGAGAGCCACTGCCCCCCAGGGCACACAGGCCACAGTCTAGCCTTCCTCTTTAACTGTACAACACATATCTGTATTTTTTTTCTTCTTAAATTGTGGTGTTTTGGGATTTCAGTTTAGTGTTTGTTTAGTTTTCATGTACAATGGCTTGTGCCTCTTTGTGTTTTCTCTGTATTCTAACATCCTCAGACCATGTTGGAAATAAGTGTTTTCACTTTAACATGTTTCTGTATCCGACGAATCAATCAATCAATAGAACAGACACAATGCACAGCACAGGTTGGGCATATTTTGTCAATGTAGGAGGGCAGTACTGCTCTTTTTTTCCCGTTCTGTGTCCTTCTGGTGTTTTAATGTGAGCGTAAAAGGTATTTGAGCATTAAAGGGACAGTTCACCCCAAAAAGTTTCCATGTTTCCATAGTTTCATGAAACTGCTCATAATAACGTCTGTGGATTTTCTAAAGAAACCCAGTCATAATTTCTGGAAAGAGACATTTCTGTTTAGTTTTCAATTATTATTTTTTTGAGCACCACAAAATAAGTGCCATTATATTTGAGAGAATGCAGACATCTCCACAGCAAAAACTAGACAACTCACACCAAAACAGTGATTAACAGGACGACAAAGATGTGTTTTTGATTTGAGGGTGAACTGTGTACACTGGACACTCTCAGATTCCTTGCTAAACTGTTGTTATTCATTGGTCTCTCAGATAAATGAGTATATTGATATCTCAATATTATAAAGAGCACATAGCCATGGGTTTTGGTAGCTTCTGGTTCAGTTATTGGACATGTAGTAAGAGGCATACCTTACTTTTGCCCTGTGAGATGTGCCACATCTTTAAATGGGTTCTTTATATGGAATTCATAGAATACAAGATTGCCCTTGAAGCCTATATTTTGTTGAACAAGATAATAATTTGTTGCACAAAAAATATGTTATTGAATCTTGAATGAGGTAAACAAAAAAAAACATAATTGGCAAAGCATCAAAATGCCACTGAAATACAGTGTACTTTATGACGCTGCTCTTAATACTATCCATGTTTTTATGTAGAAAACAGTGAATGAAAAATATAAAGCATAAACCAATGGTGACTAATTAGATTAGGTCAAATGAGATGGATGTGTTTACTAGACATCTCAGTTTAGGTCCTCTCACTTGCATGGCAATGAACTTGACTTGAAACTAAGGGAAATTCAATTGGTGAATAATATAGCATAATACGCAGTTCAGTAATAACTATGGAGCCTTCATGTTTAACAAAATATAGTACTGTGTATAACGTACTATTGCTTGTGGCCTTCAAGCAAAGTGTGTGCCAATGCACTCAGTGTGCATATGAGAGAGTAGTAGAAGTAGTCTGTGTGGTGACTGACACTACTGTTGCCTTTAGTATTAGATTGTTTAACCTCCATAGACTGGGCATATTCTAGTCTGTTCTGTCACAAGTTGGCTGTGGTTGGGACCACAAAACATTAATGAAGGAATTGAGGAGATGACGCTTCCGAACAAAGTGAGAGAAACAAGTGGCGAAATATCCCACGCTGTAAATAGGCACTGTGAAAAGACTTTGCCACGATAACTCAAATTGCATTTTTCTACCACTTGAATAGGAAAGGATAGGTACAAGTGGCTTACCCACAAATACTGTAACAAGGCACCTGCATATGCAACAGGACCTTATAACTAGCAGTTATTCTTCTTCTTAAATGGGTTTAAGTGTACAGTGTAATGAAGCCTTGCTTGATTTGAACTGATCCTTTAGTGCTTGTAATCACATACTGTATGTCAGAGGCTTGGGCCTAAGTGTTGGAGCATGACTGTTCCAGTGAAAATAACCTGTGTGTGACCAGAGGCCCGTCATTTCAGCTTGTGAGTCAGAGGCAGCGTGCGCCTGTTTGCATGTATGCTTCACAGTGAGTATTATTCATGATATCAAACTATTTCTCATCACAAAAAAAGTTGTCGTGTTCAGGAGTTAGAACGCTGTTTTCCAGACTAATAATTCTATTTATTTTTTTGCTTGAAATTACAATAATTGCAACTTATATAGATGGAAACCAGCTTCAGATTTTCATGTTTCCCCACTAAAACCGTAACACCAACTTGATAAATGATGATAAATACTCTCACATAGGATGTAACCAAGGCAAGAGCGTACATTCCCTGATAAATGAACCTTTTCCTCATGCCCTTTTCTCTGTGTTCTTTCTGTGTTCCTGTTTTTGTGTTTCAGAGTATTACTGAATGTTTGTGTGCACACTTCCTTAATTGCATTAAGAGGATGACGCACTTTCTTACTCTGTTTAAGCTCACTTTAATTGCCTCTGAATGGTGCGCTAGGGAAGCAGGGACTGACGGCACAATGTGGACATGCAATTAGCTATCTTTCATAAGACGCTCCGGGGAAAAAGAGAGGGCTCCAATTCATAAAGGAATTTCACACACAAGGCAACAAACGCTATTTTGTGTCACTGCTGTGGTGGCATCTTGATGGAATGGCATTTCATTCATTAAAGAATCAGACATTCAGGGAAGGCAAGACAGAGAGATCCAGTCAAAGAGAGAGAAGAGGGACTGTGAGGAAAAAAAGCACAGTGGTAGCAGGAGACACCAAGATATAGGTGAGGTGCAAATAAAAAACGAGAAGAGAGAGAGAGAGTTAGGGAGCTAGGAGACGGGGTTAGGAAAGAGGGATCGAGGTAGATCGCAGCGCAGACACACAGAGATATGTGTGCCCCGGTGAATTCTCACTTCAGTTTGGAAGGAGTCCATCAGTGATGGCACAGTGACAGAACGGCTCCAGAAACTGCGCCTAGTTTGGAATTACAGACACATTTTACATATCCCATCCCATCTGACATTTTAAGTGGAATGAGAGGGAGGCGCCACACGTTTTCAAAGCAGAGGAGGTAGAACAACTTCAGAATGCTGCCAAAAAGTAACGATGTTTTAAAGGGCAATGTTTTTCTGTTGATAAGGCAGGCTGCTTCCTGGTTTTGTTCCGTAGGTAATCAGATCAAAGGAGTAGTAAAGTGATCCCTTTGTATTCTAACATTAACATTTCACATGCCTTCACTGATCATTATTATAGGACTGCGCTCTATAAAACTTTTATACTTTATAAATATTAATTTCTTCATATCATTTTTAGGAATGTCCGATGTGGATTGACAATAATATTGTAAGTAGCTCTTAAAACACGACATTAGTTTACGATCCTTTATCTAGATTGGGACAGGCTGCACATGCATTTGTCATGTGTATAAATGTATAAGTGCAAGGCATTAAGGTAATGACGTCATGCATTAGGTTAATGGCATTGTTGCGACACGTATCAGAAGCTTTTAATACCGTACAATGCAATAGGTAGCTCAAACAGCACTACTGATGCTCTCGATCTCCTCCAGCTGCCCCTCCTTTTTTTCCTTCCCTCTCCTCGTACTCATTTTGCTTTTGCATTATGCTTTTTCCCCCTTTTCCCTCCCGATACCCCTTCCCCCATCTTGGACAATCTCTCTCTTTCTCTTGCTGTCTCTCCTGTTCTTCCTATCTCTCTCTCTCTCTCTCTCTCTCTCTCTCTCTCTCTCTCTCTCTCTCATATCCCAACTCCATTCTCCATATCCCTCCCTCCACTCTTCTTCATTTAATAGTGGACCTCAGAGTGGTTGCCATGTCGACCAGCCGGCATATTACTATGGCAACCAGTCTGAGCGAGACGAGGCTGCTGATTAGGGAGAGATGTCTAGTGTAGCCTGGCCAGCGGAGGGTGGAGAGGAAAAGGGGGAAACGGTGTTGGGGTGCTAGAGGGGGGTTGTATATTATAGGTCTGAACATTGTGTGTGTGTGTGTGTGTGTGTGTGTGTGTGTGTGTGTGTGTGTGTGTGTGTGTGTGTGTGTGTGTGTGTGTGTGGTACATGTGCATCTAAAAAAAATATTCAAAGAGTTCTCTAATAGTAAGCCAAAGGACATTTTCCTTCAGATTTCAGATCACTCTGCTACCTGCAGTAATGCTCTCTCTAGATGTGTCTGATAGTCTTTTGCTTTCTTAAAAAGAAATAAGAAAATCGTAATCTCGCAGTGTGCTCACCATCATCGCATATGGCTTTAGGCACCGTGTTGGATGGTCTTAGCTAGCGGACGCCTATTGAAACATTCTCCTAAATAGATTAATGATGAAAAAGAGTGCTAGCATTTCCATGTGTTTTATACAGGAACCACCTTAATGTTTCCCTCAAGACCCACAGTGCTGAGATACTTTGTTTTGGTGGTATATAGGGAAACCTGAGTTAGGCTGGAAATGGTGCTCTTATTGTGTTTGGGCAGAATCATATCTTGTGTTATGACATGTGAGGGACGGAGTAGGCAGAGCTTTTAAAAAGCTGCAGCCTCCTCCAAGAACACTAATGAACGCTGTAGAGGATGCCTCAGACCTCCCAGATCCATCAGAGAAACTAATTACAAGATCCAATTAAAGAGAGAGAGGGAGAAGAAGGGTAAGAAGGGGGTAGAGTATATATATGTGTGTGTGTGTGTGTGTGTGGGGGGGGGGGGGGTCTCCCTTTACTATGGACCCAGCCAAGGCGTCGGCTCATTCAAGACAGTAATTATAGCTTATTTATTATTCATCCTTGAGCTAAATAAGAGCGTGACATTTCAATAACAATAATAAGGGCAAAAAAAAGGCAGCACAAACTACAGATTTACTAATTGCAGTGCTCAGAGATTAAACGACTGGAAAAATGTTGTTATTTACTTATTCATAACATCTAGAGCAGCCATAAGAGCGTCGCAATGCACTTCACTGAAAATGAGTCTAAAGGGCTCTCTCATGATCTCCTTGGTGGACATAATCCTCAACAAGACCAGAATTCCATGCTTCCCTTTCCAATTGTTTTGGGGGTCTCTGAGCAAGGACTTAATGACTTTCTCTCGCTGTTTTATTGTGACCGTGTCTCATTAGAATGAGCGGTGCAATCCGTTGTGGTCTTACATTTCAACAGATTTTCAAATATTTTAGGACACTATACTCAATCATAGCTCAAAATTGAATGTATTTCTCAATATTGAGATTATCAATTCCTCCATCTTGCATAAGGCCTTCGGTCCTCCTCTCATCCTCCAGTTTTACACCCATCTTCCCACCTCTCCTTCTCCTAAGCTGAACTCTGAGGCACCTCATTAAGTGCCAGCTCTTGGCCTCATTGGCTATGGCAGAGGTGAAGAATATCACATAATCATGAAGTGGAGATGGCATTACACTCATCACAAATTATAGATGAGTTTTACTGTGTGGCGGGAGGCCTGGCAGACTAGTGCTTAACTTAAGTGATGGTTACAGGGGTCTGCAGACCTCTTTTTCCCCTCTGAATCGAACATTGAACATCATGAACTGAATATTTTCTTTTTTTTCTTTCCGGAAAATGCCCCTTCCTGCCAAATTGTACAGGGGCTTAACTAGATCCGAAGACAGTAAAGGAGCACAACATATTTGTTTTATCCAAATCAGATCATAAGTGGGGCACTTTCTGCTCAAAATACACAGACATTGGTATGTTAAAGTGCAGCCTAGGGAGTATTGGTGTGGCTCAATCCAGTAAAAGTCCATAAACAAAACCCATGACAGTTTTTATTGATTGGTTGTTGAATATCTATACCTGCCTTTGAATGTATTTCATCAAACAGAGACAACTTTGTTTTCTCCTGTCATTTGCCAGACACTAAGAATAACTGTTTTTGATCATGCGGTTCCTATGTTAGGCATCATGACTTCCATTATAGCTCTAAGCTGACAAACAAAAAATACAAAGAAATAAAGACTAAAAGTAATGTGATTTTCCTTTGATTGTATCTATTTGCATTCATATCTTCCTCCCTGCCACTCAAGAAGTCCTTTACCTCCACTAACAGAACAGTGGATAATAGTAGAACACAACGTCAGCCTGTGTCCCATTGCCATAGGGCAACAATACACTGTTCTGTACCTTGCTTCTTTTTCCTCTTAATGTCTTTGTCCTTGAATCTCAAAGGAGCCCTGTTAATACACTGCTATTATGTGAATCAAGCAGCAATAGACTGCAGAATTTCTAAATGAATAGTCAATATTTGGAGATATAGTAAAGGCATATAAAGAGACACGTGTATCTATGTAAATTGGTGCGTTTTTCCTTAGAATATTTTATCTCATATAAATATATGCGTGTGAATCTATGATGTGTTCCTTATATTTTACATAAGTGCATTTGCTCACGTGCTTGGACATACACACCGAGAAGCAGAAAGCTTGACCTTGCAGAATTGAAAGAAAGGAATAGCAGCCCAGTGACCAATGGGGGGTTCATCAGAGGGCTGAAAAGCTTATTCTCTCCCTCTCCTTCAGATTTGCCTCCTCTCCCTCTTCCATTTCTAACCACACAGACTCTTCATACCCTCATGAACCTGACTAGAACAGGAGGGGGAGGTTATACCACTTATCAGCTGATGCGGGACATGTCCTCAGACAGAACCATTGATTTTATTGATTCATTAATTTGTGCTTTTCCCATATGATTGCCTGCTTGTAGTTTTTGTCAGGGGGCTGAGCTTAAACACAGAGTTATGGAATTTGGTTCAGGGGCTCGGTAGGACTAGGGGAGGGTCATTGTTGTGACAATGATACAGAAATGGAAAAGTTCAGAAAGCCCAGAATCACGTTTATTCTATTCTTTCTATGTATCCCTCTATTAACAGAACATGCATAAACAAGAAGGTAGTTATGCACTGACATGAATGTGCCAGTGACATGACAATACAATACAATTTCAGTCGTTCTCATGCAAATGGTAAGGAAACTGTCCACATGATTGCACACACTAGACTATACTTACAGGATCATAAGTGATACACAGAAAAAACACAATGTCCTATCGCTCTCCTACCACACTCATACAAACACATACACACTGACCAGATCACACCCCCTCGGGGCTGTGGGGCAGTTCTTGAGCGATGTCTCCCCAGGGGGCTGATATTTTATAGTTTGTGTCCATCAGTGCCGTAGCCTGGGGCACCAGGGTTGACAGTAAGTGCTCTCAACACCGGTGACACTGATTCATCTGAGCTATGACACAGATGAGAAAGAAGGGGGAGGAGAGACAACCAGAAAAGAAGCATACAACACCTAGAGACCAGTTTATGCTTGCGTATTTTGTTTGTGTTTCCAGGTCCTTATGTTTGCTGTGTACGATGCATACCTCTCTACCTTCCAGCGCACTGTAATGTTAGTGAACGCCAAATTGTCTTACCTTTATTGTTGGCTGGTTCATATGGATGTTCACCACAACACATGGTTGTACGATGATGTGACGGTCTAATATGGGCTAGACCGGAGAGAATGGCTTGAGGAAAGGACTCCAATCTAACATGGCATTTCAATTTCTCATTCCCCCTCATGGCTGTGCTGTGCACTGCTGCACCTCTTCTACATATATATAGGGAGGATGCCTCTGAACCCCAGCGTTCTGGATGCGCATACTAAGCAATCAATGTGTCACCTCTTCCTGACAATCCTATTTTTTTTCATATGGGGGCCACGCTCATTTTTTCTTGTCAGCAGAAGGTAATTTGCTGTATTGTGATTCAGTCCCAAAACTTGGTGACGAGGTGTATTATAATTCGCTACCTCCCCTCCCTCACAGACCCCCTGCATCACCCACAATATGGAAAAACCGAAGGAAGCACCCCAACCCCCACCCTATCTGCACCCAACTGCACCCCCACACCCCTGTCCCTTCTTTCCACACCAAGCCCGACATAGTTGTATCTGAGGCGCACTGCTAAATTAGATAAGCGGGGCTGTGGCGCAGCGCCCCTGATTAATAAAAGATGCAGTGCTCCCGGGGGATGGCCCCTCTGAGGGCCGAGCAGAACCTACACACACACACACAATGGAGTGTGCTGGCACACAATGGACGGGAAATGGAGAGAATGAACCAATCATGGAAATATAACATTTAAAGCAGAACTATCCTGTGACCCTCAGTAACATTATGCAGGCATCATAATAGATAATAACTCATGTTGGAAGTGAAAAAATATTAATATATTCATTTATTTAGGAAGCATGGGCTGCTATTGACATATGTTGGATAGAACTGACGAGTTCCTGCTGTTTTATGACATTTGCAAGTCCTTCAGCAGAACTACTACAAATTCATGGTCAGTTGTATTTTCGCCCCTACCAGTGCACATTTAACATATTGGCTATTATTCATTCTGCCATTGTTAGGGCTGCTAATATCCGAAATATTAGAGTATCATAGAAATTGGTATCATGTGATTTCTGACGCAGTCATTATATTGTATATTGCTCTGATTATTAGAATAAATAGGGATTGTCTCCCATGATTTCAGAGTCAAATCTGAATCAAGCGAAGCTATAGACAATTACAGAAAATGTTTGAATTGTTTTTTACAACAGCAGTCCAAAGAAGGCCACTACAGTGTGTTTTAAATACCTTTGTTTCCCAAGTCTTGTTTCTCATCTAATGCACGTATCAATGTGTGCTTCAATGCAACAGTTTAAAGCGGATTTAAACTAGATAACCATGCTCCAAAATTATTCCTATTTGGAGTATTTAGCTTGTGCTTTTTACTGATCTTTTCCTGCAGTGGAGCTACCCATTGAATTACAACTGCAATAAAACATAATATCGTCAACATTGTTTTAAAAAAGATTAATTGTGATGTTCCAGCTAATGTCCGTACATATAATAACAAATAGAGCTTCCTATATTTTAGTGTTTGAATATATTGTTAACCCTTTAAAGATATTGCTTTGATTGGCACATGAACGAAATGGAATATTTTCTTAAACCGCGAAGAGTTCCCAGTATATATCTTCTTTAGGTTTATGTGACTCGTATATGTACCATGTGCCTACCTCTGTGGGAGAGCTTGCAAAAAGGCTAACAGACACTTTTCACAACCACAGCATCACGTTGTCATGTCATTTCAGTCCGACATTAGCTCTGTTCACATTCATCCCCTAATGGCTTTGTTACCAGGAGGATATTATCCCTCACACTACTCATTTTATAAGACATCCAGCAGGGATCCAGTTGCCTATGGAGACCGTTGTATAATCGTCTGGTGTTGCTTTCAAAATTCTTTCTGTAAATAGTGCGTTAAACTTCAGTACTTTTAGTACTCGCATAATAACACAAAAGCATTTACTGAAACCTGCTTGCCCACCAACTGACAGGTTTACTAGGTGAACACAGCCTCATATGTGCACTCATGCAGCCATACGGGTTTAGCAGACATGTTTCTCCTCTACTCCGTGTTGGTGCTGTGTTATTGCTGCATGGATCCTGAACACTATCTTTAGATAACTTCCAACCCCCTGTTCCAATCTTGAACAAAAGCTCGATGCTTCTAATTTTCTGCACGATAATGGTAGTCATATTGAGATGAAAAAGGTCAAGGGTTGGCTTGTGAGGTTTTGATTGGTTCGGAGCATCACGCTGGCCCTGGAGATAAAATGGAAAGTGATATTTCATTTATAGTACCACCCTTCGAGACGGACTCGCAATTTTCGGTGATAGTTCCATGAGGAGGCCGAGTTCTGCAATGATTAGAGTGCATCTACCAGTCAAACATTAAACACAAAAATGACTATTCTGATGTCTTGCATCAGCAGTTTTTTTTAATGATCAGAGGCAGGTGCTGTGTAGTTTTCCACGTGCAGTTTTTATTATGTAGTTTTTCCAATGTTCTCCCACCCCCTCCAACCCACAACGGTTGATGCGATTTGTTTATGAATATATATACAAGATGTGCATATGCAGTAGAACAGGACCTGCCTTTGACCTTCATCTGCTCTCACGTGAGCTTCTGCTGTAACATTGTAGCATTGTAGTGTTTTTATAAACGAAAAATATTTCTTATTCAAGTAGACACTGTAAGCTGTAACACTCCTTGCATTGATTCTCCTCAATTCTCAGGCCTTCATATATTTGTATTCATAAAGTGCAATCGCCCTCTATCCTGTATGTGTATCAATGGAGATGTGGGGGGATGTCGCTAAGGTGGAGTGGAGAAACCTACACAGATATTTTTGTTTTCCTCCAAGGTTCTGTGGTAGCCTGGTGTTCATTGACTGTAATATTTAATTCATGCTTTGACCACAATGGTTAGAGAATCACCACTCGCTGATTTGTGAATGTATTGAGGACCAAACTATAGCTGACATGTGAGATCGACCATATAGAGCCTGGGGTCTGGGTGCACCCAGCGTAGAGGATGCATATACCCACATAACCAAAGCACTCTGAATTGCTGAAACCACTACACACCAACAAATGATAAAGCAATGAATCTCTAATCGCACAAATGATGTCTCTTAATAGAAGTGTCACTGACACCAACAACACATTTGTGACATAACTTCACATTCCTATCACGTGTTTTATTATGTTAATTCCCAAAAGCATTATGAACCAACAACAGTAGAAAAACTAGCATTTGGCTGATATTTTTTTGTTTTGTTTTTACCCTTCTTGGCAGCTTCTGCATAATCTCTTTGGCCTGGTTTCTGCACCGTTTCTTTTTTTAAATTCCAGCCTTAGGGCCAAATGCATCACTCATTATGCAGTGACCCAAACTGCATTTCCCAAACAGCGGTCCAGCCAGTGGGAGTGGCCTGAGCTTGTTGAGGAAGTTGCCCTTTAAGGTCATTACACTGGTCATGTGATAGGCCAGCAGAGCCCCCTGGGCCATATGACAAACCGAGCTGCCAGACCGAGGTGTGTGTCAGGGGTGTTTTTCCACAAAGCATTCTATAAAAGTGTAACTGGGCTGTATTTGCCCTTTCCTCCTGCTATGCGTTCAGCCAACAGGCCCCTGAAGATCTCTTAAAAAGTGCTGATCCACAGAGCTGGACTGGAGCTCTTGTAATCCTTCTAGCTCTGCTCCACCTCCCCCCCCCCCCCCCCCCCCCCCCCCGCCCAAGATCCCCATCCTCTGTACCTCCTGCTTCCTCTCTCACATTCCCTTACTGTCTCCTGCTGATGCATTGCGCTGATGTGAGCGACAAGGTGATGGGATGATGGGGCTTGTTTGGGCCCCAAGCTAATTACCACACATTAGAGCATGACTAAATAAATCTTAAGTGCCGCTAATTGCTTGGCAGTGAAAACAATAACTGTGGTACTTGCCCAGAGGCTCTGGGGTAGTGAGAGGCTGGGGCACTGGGGACCAGGGGCCTTGGCACTGGGCCAGCAGGAGACACCAGCACCATCAGTCAACTCTGCCTTCATGTTAAAGTCACACACCACTTGGCACTGTCACTACATGCACCATATGCCCCACACCCACCACTTCCACCACCCGGGCCCCAACACAGTCCCTGCAGCCCTCACCAGCAAAGAATATGCCATACATGACAGGCACAGACAAGCCCAGTCTTGTCTGTAGAGCCATCATACATCACTGCATTAATAAACATGAATTAGTAATGGCACAATTAGATGGGGTTGTTCTGACATTTACTAGTACAATAATGGTGTTCTCCTCTTTACAACCCCCTTTGGCCTGTACTGGAGCGCCCATCAGATCTCAGACCTTTAGATGTGAGGGCTGGAAGGGGTGGAGATGTTCCACTCATTATGTATCTTGGTCACAATCAGAAAAAAAACACATTTAAGGGACTTGAATCAAGATTATTTGTTCCTGTCTTCTGTATATAAAAGAGAGAAATAATTATTTATTTTTTTCGTGTGGGTTTTTAAAACTCCCAAATATCTATGTCAGTCCTAGCCATAACAAAAAAATCCAGCATTGGTCCGTGTACACTACAGTATGTGTGTAATGTGTGTTTGTTTTTCTTTTAGATTGCATTCTGTTGTGTATGACGAAGCCGTTGGATCAGCCTGTGCTGCCCATCAGATCACCTGTGGCCAAAGGTATGTTCAACACAGACATCCCAGCAGCCTCCCCACTGAATGTGGCATTGTTAAGCCTTTCATTCTGCCACAGCACTCACCAAAGATGAGTGCCATAAACTGCAGACAACATCATGTGCCAGCAACTACGACTAGTCTAATTTTCAGGGTTGGTAAATGTTAATTTCTGTGTGCCACAAAGAGGCAGTACAGTCACTTCCCACCATCATATTACAGAAAAATACTGCAGATACATTATTTGTATAAATATAAATAATCATAATTTATCATAATCATGTTTTTTTCATATGATTTCCCAAATCAATTAAGTTAAACATAGTGGTAAGGTTTATTGTTATGTTGTTGTTTAACAGTGCCAGATGTTTTAACACAATTTAAGGTTTCATCTGAGGAGTAATATGCCTTTCAATCAAAACTCATTAGCATAAACATATTGGTCCCAAACATTAACCTGAATACAGTATACCCATTGAAAGTGCAACTTGATCAAAGCTCTTATAAATTCTTTTGTTTCAGATCTGTCCCTTTCTTCTTTACAGTCTTAATTATTTCTTGTCACTTGAAGTTTAATTTCCCTAAACCTGACAGGGGTGAATAGTGATGTGATCTCCATGTCACGTTTATCCTCTGCCACTTTCTGATCCTCTTTTTTCTCTCCTGAACCAGTGGCTTCTCATTTGCACTGTCACTCTTCTGCAGTGTTTTACTGCTTTCCCAGGGGACTCATGCGCTTTTGTTAGCTTTTCTGTGAACACACACAGCCTAATTGGTTGATTAGTTCAGGTTGACTGGCCTGTTAATTGAATAGTAATTTAGATTTGATGTGTCTAATGAAGATCCTAATTTACGTTTTGGCACGCAACCAAGGGTTTGTTTTTGAGAGTAGGAATCAAACAAAAGAGATGAAAGGATATAAGAAAATGATTCAGTGTCTCAGTACTGCTTTGATAGCACATGAATTAACTCTTTGTGTTAGGTGATAACACTTAAGAGTGTTAATCTCCCTGAAATGAAACTGATATAAACAATAATAGGGCACTGATATGTAGTATAAGTGTTTAGAACTATCTAGCCATTTGGTTGTTTCTCCTAATGGGCAAAAATAATGGGCCTATTTCTCCATACCATTGAATGTTAGGAGCACATTTACTTGCTGCAAATAATACACAGAAGGCAACAGCTATCCCACTCATTTCAAGGTATCAACATACTAACATAAAACCAATGAGAGCATGGCTGAGAAGACTGGCAGCCATATTTAGCCTGTATGTTACACTGTGAGTCAAGACTTCAGCTTAGTTCATCTACAGCACTGTACAGCACTTTGCGACCTCTTGTGTCTGTGAAATGTGCTTTATAAATAACATTATTATATTATTATTATTAATTATTATCTATAGCTCAAACTGATTTTGGTCACAGAAAAGGCATTTCTAAGCATTATTTGTACTGCCATTGCTTTTCTTTTAAAGAAACACAGATTTTGTATAGTCTCTCCTTTCACAGTTGAGACAGCCGCCTTCTAACTGTGTGCTTCAAACCTATCCGCAAACTATAACAATAATATATTGTGTTTGCTAACCAACATTGCATTTTACCTATATTTGACTCCCTTTCCGATCATATATTACACAATCGTGAAGAGCAATCCACATCTGACCATGGTTTTATGAATGTGGATCAGATGTCAGGCCGGCGATCATTGGCTTACTAGTCAATGATAATAAAACAAATGAATGCTTGCTATTACTGCACACAACTCACACAACTCTAATGCGAGCAAGATAGCACTCTGATGTCTGAGTCTCCCTGGTTACCATTAATTGTACTGTATCTGAGCAAAAATGTTCTAACAAGTTGAAGTACAAGTAAATAACTCCATTCAGTTCCACACTATACTTACATATATATATATATATATATATATATATATATATATATATATATATATATATATATATATATTGATTTTTTAATAAGAAAAATTGGAAAATGTATAACTATACTAAAAAACATATATTCATAAATGATACAATCTTAATTTGCCAGATTATTTTGAGTGCAGTGAGTGGACGGTGGTGACAGAGAATAAATCAATAGAGTTATTAAATCTTCGTAAAACATTTTGCGTTCTTGCTGTTTTTCTCTACTTCCATTTTGAAAATGGAAGTAGAGTTCCAATATCACAGTTTAATTGAAGTCTGTTGGCAATGATAATATAAATCGTTATATTCTGTAGATATTCTTCATTTCATTATTCTTCTGTCTATTAGAGTTCAGGTTGTGCGAGGTCAGTTTAACAAATACTTTCTGTGAGAAGTTTCTGTGAGAACAGTCCGGTTGTCTGTTCCTCAAGGTTCCACGCTCTGCACTACAACACTCACACCTGTTTATCAGTATATTGACATTAGGGAAGCAGACTGGTCGTTGCACGTTCCAGCCCTGTGAGAATAGATGAGGACGCGATTCTCCTCCTCTTAGAAAGGTTAGAGCCAATAGAAATGTTAGATGTTCATGACGGAAAACCGTGTATTAAAGAGCCGAACTTCCGGCTGTTCGGGGTGTTTTTTGGACGGTCAACCTGCGTGTTGACTGGACGACTCCCTGCTATCGCGATTGCAGCGCTTGTTACTCTACTTGTGATCAAGGAAAATAAATTCAGAGAACGAGAGAAGTTGGTTGACTAAGTTCTTCCGGACGCTACACCAGGCATCCAATAAGTATTACACATTAACAGCAACCATATTGAATAATGTCCTGTCATTAATTCATTGTGTCAAAACAGTATACTGTTTACATACACAACGCACGTGTGGAACTTGGACACAGCCAAGGATCTGTTCTGCCAAACGCATTTCCATTGTATACCGCACAACAATGTTTAATTTATTTAACAGTTTATTTATATTATTATAGGCACTTCTTGTCATTGTTTAATTCAACTGCTTGTTCACAGAGGAGTGAACCTGTAGATAGTTGGCCTGAGTGTTCCCACACCAGAGCTTCAGTGCAAAGTAAGTTCATGAGCATCAATGTTTCCCCCACAGTTTGGAGGAATATGTCTTCCCTCAAATCCACATTATGCACAAGGAAGTCACATTAAAAATCAATCAATGGAAACTTGATTTCCTATTAGCATTGGGGGGATCATCCCAAAAGCCTTTTGGCTGCACCTCCAGTGCAGCACAGCTTGGGGCCTTGAATCAAACATTCATTGCTGTTGTGGTCCAGTCAGTCGTCTGCACAGTAAAACTCCAACAAAATTCAAAATATAATGAAATCCAATCCAATCCAAAGAATCGTCAGAAAACATCCCAAAGCTAGTTGTAGTCACTCCATCTCAAAACGGCAATAATCTATTATTTACCGCAGTTCTTTGAGCTCAAAATCAGTGTTGGATTGTACATCCAACTTTGCCTTGATCAGAAATGTTCCTGTTACTTCCTCGTTAGATCTTTGTATCCAGGATGCAGGCTATTTTGTTCGGCCTTTGATTTTCACAGGAATTTCCCGTTATGAGCTCAGTATGTGGTGGGCCTTCTCTGTCCCATGATGTCACCAAGGAAACTGCAGATCTTTGATACTCCAGCTTCTCCTGTTCAGAGGGCGGTTTCTTTCTAGATAAAACATAGAAAAAAATCAAAATGTAATCAGGAATAAATATAGCAGAATAATTGTTGTTTTTTCTTCTGTGAGAACGTCTTAATCGCCAATCATCCGCATCCCTCCCCTCAATTTCACTTTGAACCTCATGCAATCATGCACACTTATACACATGCAACAATGCACTTGACAGTGCTACACTACACAGCAGGCCAAACTAGTGCAGGCATTAGCAACCTCAGGTGTGGGAATCACCCCCTTTCTTGCACACATACACATCTCTTCGCACTATTTCACCATCTGTCACTTACCCGCATACTTAAAGCAGTAGTCATTAGTCGGTCTCACCCGCCCCCTCTTAATGAGAAAGCAATTACCATAGGTTTCTCCCCAATCCCAGTGGCCTGGCAGCGTTGTCCGAAACCTGCCTTCAGCTCTGCGTCGGCTCCTCTCTCAGATTCGCTTCTCTTCCCTTGTACCTCTTCTCCCTTTCACTGTGGCTGCAGACTCTCTCTCTTTCTCCATCCTCTCTGCAGCCTCTCTCTTTCGCTCCTCCCATCTCTGAGCTCTAGGCTGCTCTGGGTTTTAGACGGATCACTCTCACAATGGTTGATCAATACAGGTATTGATCCACTGGCAAAATGTTTATAAAATCATTCTGGGCAGCTGCAGTGCAGTGGGGAGGGGAGGCGGGACGACGTGAGGGCCAGCATGCCATGCCATTCGCCTGCGAGAGAGCCAGCACTGACCTGATTGGCTGTCTGTATACCCGCCTTGCCAGGAAAAGGGCTGGCATAGTCTGCATTTCTTTGTCATTGTTGCTTGGTATACCACAGCCCTCCCCGGCTTACGCCGCTAAACTTTCCAGACCACCAAAGCCGAGTGCAGCAGTTTAACCTTCTCACTGCTCGATGGTGACTGCGTGCCAAGCAATGTCACGCGCTCCCTCTGGTTTCACATCAGCCAAGAAATTAATTTGCATAAATTAGCAAACTCAAGGCAATCCCAGTCTAATAATCCACTGTTATTTCATTTGCCCCTTTCCCCCCCTATTTTAGCAGGGAAACAGTCTTTCTCCTTAATGCCGCCACACTATGGGAAATGTGTCATCTCGGATACCTTGCCCCTGTTTCACACACCAACAGATCAACACACTTAGACACACCGAGTTCATAGGCTGGCTGAGTGCAGTGGAACACCTAGTAACATCATGCCACTGTTGTACTGCCATGAGGGAACAGGGAGCAGTCTGGGGACAAGTCATCCCCCTGGCTCACATCCTTGCCTCCCTCTTGACTCTCACACTTTGAAGCATACTGTAAATTAAATGACTCAGCTCCAGTCTTTGTTCCTCCATTGCAGGGATCATTAGCAGCATTAGCAGCAGCGCACTAACCACAGCAGGCACACTGTTGCTCCACTTGGGAATGCTACTGACAGGCCAGCAAACTCAAACACTGGAACACTTGATTCCAGCACAAAGATAGCAGATTCGAGTGACATGGTTTATCAAAGGCTTTGTAATCCAGGGAGGTGCTCCTGCGTATGTCTCGTTGAGTGATGATGTATGAGATGTTTCTGTACACAGAGAAGATAATAGCAGCGTGGAGCTTAGTGGAACTTTTTCCAGAATCACAACTCATGTTGAACCAGACTAACATCTGTCAGCCATAAGGATAGTCAGCCTCTGTGACCTAGAGTCAACCTCACCCCTCTGGGATGTGTAGCTTTCTCTGTCCAACTCCCTTTCTGGCACCTATCATGGACCCAGATGCCCAGACACTGGCCCAAACCACAAAATCCCGGCCCGCCCCAGACCATCTTCTATGAAAGAACAATGTTAAGCTAATTATAGGAGATGATCCGTATGACAGTAGCTGTTGCATTCTTTTAATTAGCTGCAGTAGTTGCTTCTGCTTGGCGCATGGTGTCCTAGACCGCCTTGATTTTCTTAGGCTTCATCCAGTTTATCCAGTTCACTGGAGCGCCAGGACACATGACTGGCACACATGCAAACACAGACAGAGACGTGTAGAAAGTGTCACTCACACATATGCTGGAGTGTGGTAATTACTATAACACATCCAGAACTGGCCACAGTTCTGGATGTGTTGTTCATTACAACATGTCATTACCATAACATGTTGTAATGAAGTTAAATCCCTCATCATGTTGTCTGTGGTTGGGAAGTGGTGTGTGACTGAACTCAACTACTCCAGATGTCATCCCGTCTCTTTTTAGTGCTGCACTAGACTGAAGACATGCCATTCAGTCCCCCACCTTTAGCCATTTCCTTCTTTTTCATCTCTGTTTTTTTTACCCTTGTAAATCCATCTTTGTTTCTTCCTTCCTCCCTTATCCCATTTTTCACCTTCTGTTCCGTCGTCCACAAACCCTCCCATCTCCAAGAGTGTGTTATTTATTTCATCTGAATGCAGGGGCTCTTTGGTGCATGCTTCTCACAGTAATCAATTTCAGCTCAGACAGCATAACCAAACAAAGCGCTGCACTCATTCCAGCATGGGCAAAGATGCAACCTATCTCTCTCATTTTCTCCCTCCTGCTCCTTCATTGGAAGACATTTTGTTCTCACTCTGATGCCATTATGTCAATCACTGCAGACATGTGGTGATGTGTGAATGCAGCTGCTAAATGACTCATGGCAAGCAATGATCATTAGATACTACAGACTTTACATCTGTTAATGTATATGGCATTTGTGTTGCATACAATTGCCATCTTTCAGTCTGTGTGCATGCATGGAAGAATGTTTGCAGCATGTTGTTCTGCATTTTTTTCATTCAGCATTTTCAGAATCTCCTTTGTCCTTACTGGGGGACACCATATAGTGTAAATAAGAAGCAGGTTTCTCCCATTGCTGCAGTGAATGAGAAAGACTCGCGCTGCCAGCTCTTCTGTATCCTTTTCCTCTGCCAGCCATCCTCTTTTTACAGCAGTTGAGACCACCAGTTAAGGCAGCCGCTGGTTTGGCCTCTTCCCTTGCTCTGCTTTTATTGATTTCAGCCAGACACAGAGACAGACAGAAAGAAAGGGTCTTTTCAGGAAGAAGTTAAACGGTCAAGTAGCGGGTGGAGGGTGGCTTTCACCACTTTATTGACGAGGTGGAAAAATGTCACTATTATGGAGGCCCTTGCAGCAGATAGTGAGCTGATTGGATGAGTGCCCCCAGGTCAGAGTGGAGCACGTTCCCCCTGCAGCCAAACAAGAACAAATAAAAGGCCAGAAGAATCCGCTTGAACTGGAGGTGAGGTTTCTCTCCACCAGGTCTCTCTGTAGGCAACATTTCTCTGGTTGTGTGAGGCAAAATGCCAGGAATTTGGACCAAGTTCTGATCTCTGGTGGACCCCTTCCCTCTGATCTCGCTTCTAAAGGAATTCTGGGTTTGCAACATTTTATACCTTTAGGGACTTCCATGTTTTATATGATGCTCAAGCCCATGATACATACAAATGTTGAACTGGTGCTACAATGCCAAAGCAAAGATGAATAAATTGATGTGGAATACAAAGACTGATGGTGGTGATCATGCAGTTAACACAGAGACACATCGCTATAGATGCATCCATTTCAAAGGCACTAAGGCAGACATAATTTGTCTATATTGCTGACTGGGGGAGGACTGGCATGTTTGAGGGGTGTGGCAAAACAAATTGAGAATACTCATTGTTTCATGTGTGATTGAAAACAGGATAACACTAAACTTGGTGCAAGAGCAGAGAGGACACCAGGCTCACTGAATAATATGGCATTGGGTAGGTCTTTCATTTTTGATTGCCCCTGAAGTCAAAAGTGAATTGATATAAAAATGCGAGAAAATTAAAGGGAAACGCATTATGGGATATGAAGAGACAGGGGTTACAGCATTGCATCTGACTTGTGAGACAAAGATATGGTTGTAAGTCCTCATAGATGGGGTTATAACACAAGTCTCTCTCCGGCCCTTCCCTCTGACGTCAATCAGTTTAATTAGCCCAGCATATCATCTGGATGGCTCCTCCTCGCAGCCCAAGACAGACCTCTGTAAAGGTCAGCATGCCACAGCAGAGACAGAGCAGTGCTTAATCAGAGGTGAAATGGTTTCTTTTCCAAATTGATTCCAGTTCAGATCAGACAAGATCGTCTTGTGTTGAGCCACTTAAAGACTTAAGGGAAAGGCAGCAGGCGCTTTTAAGGAAGCTTTTAAAACAAGACATTAACAAATAAAAACTGCCCTGGTGACATCTGGACCAGGGCCCAAAGAGCAGTGGGCAGTATGAAAGATCTGTCTGTCTGCCTCTATCTTCATCGCTTTCCGCTGTGTATCTCTTTATCTCCTGCTCTGCATGAAACACAGCACACATTCACATATGTACGCACAGACTAAAATGAACTGAGAAAAAATTCATGCAACTCTGCAGGATATGTTATCGCTCTACAAAAATTGCGAAATCACGTTTATAATGTTGACACAAAACAGTACGAAATAAATATTTTGTCTTCTCTCTCACAAAGTAAACTAAGTACCATTAACACTGGGCCCCTGAGGCGTTATATCTTTTTACACTCTCTGTAAAACTCTTTTTACAACAGGCTTGTCACAGCCATGTATACATAGAAGGAAACATCTGAGCTCCCCCCCCCCCCCGACACACACACACACACACACATCTGCACATTCACTAACTCCCCTATGCTGAATGCATAATATATGTAATGAAATAATGTTTCCAGTGGGGATGGTTGTGGCTGGGGGATGGAGATGTGTAGTGAATATCAATGTGGCTCCCCCCAGACTCCCTGGTTCAATTGGTGTGATGGTGGGGGGTAAATGAGTATGTGGGAGTGAGAGAAGCTTTATCCCTTTGCCCAAAGCTACAGTGAGTCCAGACGGATAGAGGAGGGGTTCTTCCCCGGCCCACTCGGTCATTATGAACTTCAGATTTGTACATTGCAACTGATGGTGTGCCTCTCTTGTCCCTTACATCCCGTGCCCAAGCTACATACATGCAGACTGCATACTGTACTTTTCATATTCAGAAAAAAATATCCAAAGCATGATGCATTTGTGGCAAGATACACACTCCAGTGACAGAGATTAGACTCTCCACTTCATATGGTGGCCAGCTCTGCTATACCACAGACACCAGGTACACAAGTTTGACACTGCTCTGAACCACAGCTTCTCCAGGAAACCTCAATGAAAATCAACGGAGAGACAAATTACATTTTCCCCTGTGCCTCACCTTGACTGACTCAAGTGAGCTCATCTGTTCCATCTTGTCAGAGTGGAGATGCTGTGTCTCTGTCAGCCGGAGCTTTGATGTTTTAAACATTACCATTAATAATGTTTTCAGCATCAAAATTAATTGCTTTGGTAGTGTGTCCTGCTCTCTTCATCCTAAACTGAAGCATGCATAAATCAAGACTAACTACCTTTGTCTTGAATTTTGAGGTCAGGGATTTAGGGTGAGACCAAACTTGATTGTGGCCAAGTACTGTAGGCTCTGTATATATATATATATATATATATATATATATATATATATATATATATATATATATATATATATATATATATATACATATATATACATACATACATATATATAGTGTGTGTGTGCTGCATTACGTTAGATGTAGTGTTTGAAATACTTGTGTTGTTCACATGTTGGAACATCCGTCATTCATGTTGATGGATGGGGGATTATGTGAACATACGTATGTTGCTCAAAGTATGAGTGTATGTGTGAGTTTGTGTCAGCACTGGAGGGGTTTGCGGTACTTTTTCACGACATTCATTTCAGTCTAATGATAAAATCTGAGCAAAAGATGCACCGTGATCTAGCATGCTTGAACTTTTGCCCACATACAGTAACTGGAATGCCATTCAGACATGGCAACTTTTTTTTCTACAAGAAAAGTTGAAATATTGGAGCTGTCAGTGAGTTAGCTTTGGGATGTCGTTCATTGCAGGATGTGGTGACTTTTGAATTAGTTTGGATTAGACGCTAGAGAAGTATTTTTGTGACTTCCAGATGTTCTGTTATCTATAATTCCCAGCTGTGTTCTGAGAAGTTAAATGAGCTGGAAAGTTTCTGTCCACGTTCTGTTATACTCATCAAACTCAGGGAAATGTAATTAGGGTCTTTTTGAGATCACATCGCCTAGCAACTCACTCCTAAATAAACAATAAAAAATTGCCTTCCTTTTTCATTTAGCCACACCTCTTATCTGCCAAGCACCTCCTCCTGAGTGGCTTTGGCTCTGCCCAGTCTCTGGGGCCCCGCAATGTGAAGACAGGGTGAGGAATGTGTGAAGCATCCAAGGAAACATGAACTGCTATTTTCCCACAAGTATGAAAAAACAGAGGCCATGGCTGTGGAATCTTTCTGACGCAATCAGCTAGTGGGATGGCTGCTGTACAGTTGGGATTTGAACAGGGCTCAGGTCAGGCTGTTGTTAAAGCTGTATTCTTAGGACTTAAAGATCTAAGCTGGACCGGGATGGGTTAGGGATCTGCTGACGAGGGCAAAACCTGGCAAGCAAAACTGGATGGAAAGATAGCAGGAGCTGTTGAATGGCCCCATTTTAGAGCACTCCATAGTTACTGCTATTTATTTTTTAACAGGCATCTGTGGGGCAGCCTATTCATTGTTTGTTGGTCAAACCATCATTAAAAAAGTAGACAGCAGGGTGGCTTTTACAGAGATATGAGAAGGAGCTGAAACAGGAGAGAGAATCACTGAAGAGGCCCCACGAGGCCCTCCTAGAGACCCAGATGATTACCAAGCTACCGTTGCCTCTGTAATTCTTCATACATTAAGACACACGGTTGAAAGGGATTCCCAAACACAAAAACAGAGCAAACTTCAATGAGTCTCTCTTTCTTTCCTGATCTAATTATCGCTGCCCCCATAAACGCTGTTATATTCATCATAGTGCTCAGTATTTATAGGGTCTGTTTTCATCATAGTAATAATGTCACTCTGGAATTCCCATGCAGAGGGAGAGAGACATACATCATAGAGTATATAGAAGAAGCAGCTGGAGATGTGGAGGGCTGTTTCTTGGATCCAGATATCATTTGATGTTAAGAAGGTCACAACAACAGGACTGCTCCACTACCTCCCTGAAAATGCCCCCTTGTTTTGTCTGGACCTTCCCCTGCCTCTCCACAGTGTAGTCTCCAGATAAACGGGGTCCAGCTCAGCGCTAACCTCTGATCCTTGTCTGGGCCCCGCCTCGGTCCTGGAGCTGGCACAGAGCCTGTCTCACTTTCTTAGGCCCTTTGGAGCTTGGAAAACTTACACAAATTCATTCATATTCCTTTCACATTTGTTTTCTTTCTGTATTAATAGTCTGTTTGTCTTTCTTTCTTTCTTTCTTTCTTTCTTTCTTTCTTTCTTTCTCTCGCTCCACCACACAGCTCTCCATGTCTGCGTCCAGCTAACTCCACTCTCCTTGTTCCCTCTTTCAACTCTCCATCTCTCATTGCCCCTCTCCACCGCCAACCCACCCCTTTTCCAAGGGAGCGCACTGCCTCCTCTTCTCTGCCCCCACAATGTTGCTCCCAGTATTTGGGTATATATTTAACACCCACATGTGAGGCCTGGTGAAAGTGCCTGGGGAATGGAAAGGAAAACAAGCATGCCCTCTCTCCCGGCCCTTTAGTCCTGGTCTGCTATAAATACCTCCGGGTGGCGCGCCAGTTCCAGCACCAGTGGCATGGGAACCTCTCTCCCTCCTCCAGTCCATTGCCTGGACACTCAAGTCCAGTCTGGGAAGGCTTTAGCAAGCAGGCTGGCCTAAAGGGTGGGTGCGTGGGTAGGTGTGTGCAATGTGGGAGGTGAAGGGAAAACCATATACAGTGCTGCAGTGGTGGTCTTCCTGTGTGTTTTGTCTGCTTCTCTGAGGAGCATCCCTGTGTCTTCTCCCTTTCTCCCTTTCTGTCATCTCCCTTTTCAAAAGACTTCATGTATACTGCAGTTATGCTGTTTTGCCTTATGAAGATTGTATGAATATGTGCTTTTCAACCTTTTAAAAAGAGATCCCCTTTTCTTCACTGCGGTGGAGCGTTTGTTATGTTACTCCCCCAAAAATTGATTTAGACTTTTCAAAGGTTTGTTCTTCACAGTGCTGTCTCCCTGTGTCGATGCACGACAGGCTCAGCTCATATTTCCAGAGTTTGAGGTAATAGTTTTAAACTGACAGACTAAACATCTCTCTCCCCGGCTGTTCCATTTCTACAGAGTAAATAGTTTTATGTGCACAAACACTCAAACTGGGTGACTGACTTAGTCTAATGATTATTTCTTTTTGGTTTGTGAGGGTTCAGGAGAATTTGCTGGGTTATAAGTTAAAAGACATGGGCGTAAGGCCTCTTGCCTTCTCTGGCTCTCCTCACTTGAAAATGTTGGTTAGCTGTTATTTTTGTACAGATGCAGTGCAGAGAGCATCCTTGTGCTGTATTTCTCAGCTTGTGTTTTTTTTTGCATTTTAGTCCATGAATATACTGTTTATCTTATAGATTTAATCATTAATAAATATCACTATTGATTTTTTTAAATAGATGGTCAGTTTAAAAAAATGAGATACAATACATCAACGTGTTTTGTTTGGTCATTTAACATACTGAGTCTACAGATTAAACGTCTCTGTCGTTCCTTTCCCCCCTCACACCTCTTAGCATTCTCCCTATGTCTCTTTTTCTCTCCCACTCTTAATACTCTCTTTTCCCCTCTCCCACCCCTACAAGGCTCACTTGTTATTTTTTCGTACAAGGTCCTGTAATTAAGTTTGACATAAGCACAGGGATTAAATATGCGGTTGAGGAGGGAGAGAAAGGAGCTCTGTTACAATCTCAAGGCCAGCTGTAAAATGGAACCAGATTGCGACACTTGGAGTTGGAAAGTTTGGGAAAGGTGCCGAGACTGGAGCTGTGTTCTACTAACAACGTGATCTGAGTCTTTCTCCAGCTTTAGGGCAGCCAAAAGACTAGTGAGTCTCTTGCCAAAAGAGCTAATATTAAAAAATCCTTAGGCAGCAGACGAACACTGTGCGATCCAATGATAATTTCTTTTTCAGCTAAAAGACCGCCATCTCCTCCAGCTGAACATTAACCATTGTCTGTCCACCCAGATGAATGATAACCTTAACCCAGCCAAAATCCCTGCTGCCAAAATAATACTAGAAAGCAAAATAGTTTACTGCACATGTATGGTAACAATGTATTGTTTCCGTTAAAGCTGTGGTTGGTCATGGATTTTTTTATTTTATTCTCTTTACCCTGACAGCAATTAATAAACCAAATGCTCTGACAAAGAAAAGGAAGAAAAAAAAAACATCTTGTATCTGTGGCTGTCGCAAGGCTTTAATAAGCCCGTCAATCATATCATGGGGCCCAAATGAAATGATGGAATGGGCTACCTGCCTGTCTACCTGCCTGTCTGTCTGCCTGCCTGTCTGTCTGCCTGCCTGTCTGTCTGTCTGCCTGCCTGTCTGTCTGCCTGCCTGTCTACCTGTCTGTCTGTCTGTCTGCCTGTCTACCTGTCTGTCTGTCTGTCTGTCTGTCTGTCTGTCTGCCTGCCTGTCTGTCTGTCTGCCTGCCTGTCTACCTGTCTGTCTGTCTGTCTGTCTGTCTGTCTGTCTGTCTGTCTGCCTGCCTGCCTGTCTGTCTACCTGTCTGTCTGTATGCCTGTCTGTCTGCCTGCCTGCCTGCCTGTCTGTCTGTCTGTCTGTCTGTCTACCTGTCTGTCTGTATGCCTGTCTGTCTGCCTGCCTGCCTGCCTGTCTGTCTGCCTGTCTGCATTCTGCCTACATTGCACATCACCGATGTCCCATACAAGCTGCTTGCTTGACAGCTGTGAATACCAGCTATAGCCACGTCTGTTGTTTAAGTGCATTATGATCATTTTTGGGGAGTGGCTTTGAAAGGATGCCTGAAGGGAAGTGCTGTCTGTGTTGCCGACTTGGCGACTTTCTCGCTAGATTTAGCAACTTTTGGAGCTAGTGCTGCTCAATACTTTTATTAACAGCAACATGGGCTATTTTTTAGTTCGATACTCTCAAAATCTATTTTGCTGCTCTCTTCAATGTTTTCGATAAGGAATTTGTCTGCCATTGTATACTTAAGTAGAAGCCACAGTTTTTAAATATGTTTACAGGTAACAACAAAAAGACCAATTACACTCATAACCTCCGGCTGGTGGAAAGAAAGGAAAAGTGATTGTAACTCTTAACTATAATACAGCAGGAAAAAACATTTCACATGCTATCACTCAATCACTGACACCAAATATAGAAATATAGGCTAAGATCAGCCCCCAGTGCACCGAGCGTGTCGATAGGATTTTCTTCTGTTCTGAACTCTGAGAGGTCTCACATGGAACTTTGCATTCTTAAATAACTCCGGCAAACGCTTTAATCTTAATGAGTCTGAACAGCAAATCTCTCATCTGCAGCAAAAAGGATTAGGAATGCAGAAAAAAAGACTGCCGTTCCACTTTGATGAATTGTGTTTAGAAAATCCCTCGGCATGAAGTTCCCCCAATGAACAAAGCGTTAGGCAAGAGCGGATGCTTTTAAACAACACAACTTATCTGAGAAAAACAGAACATGCATTTAAGTGAAAATACAAAAGCAGAGCTGATTCGACTCCTCTGCAAATGATAAAAGTGACTAACTCTTTTCCTCAATCCACTTAGCTACTTTTGGAATCAGACCTGGAGTAGCTTTGCACAAATTACGTGCATTGTGTTTTCAGTGCTTCATCAGTGGTGTGTTTATTTATTCTGCATGGTGCGTTCTGCCATTGTTAAGTATAAATAAATGAATTCATAATTTTTTGCCTCTTGGTAGAAGCACTTGAAGTGGGTGATGCAGTGATGAAGAAGGGAGTTGATGAACAAAGACAGTTCGGTGCCAAGAGGTGTTGCTTCCTAAACCACAGAAACTCCTGCTGCTTCCAGTGCAGTTTTTCTCATCGCTTAAAGAAGGCCAACTTTTTTTTACCAAGTGTGAAAATGTAGTTAGTTAAGTATGCTATTATGCAGAGGTGTTTATTTGTATTTGATTAATACATTATTGATAATATGTTAATGTAATCCAAATCAAAGCAGTTCAGCGTTTACTTGATTAATTATTACTCTGTGGTGCAATTTCCCCAAACAGTCTCTCTGAGTGGTAGGGGTTAGAGCATTAAGCCTCTGGCTAGTTCAGACTGCTCAAACTACAAAGAGCCTTACTGCACTGGGACCTGCTCTTGGTTCCCCATTTCCAAACCCCCACTCACCTCCTCAAATGCCCCCGGGCCTTTAAAGAAACTACTCTGGATGATTTTTTGCTATATTTATTTTACTTTTCTTTCCAAATCAACGCTCTCCTTTGTCTCCTGTAATGGACGTAAAAAGAAGATACTGATGCAGGCCAGACATACAATCCATATTAATGAGAAAACACCGTCATGCCAGATATATATCCTACTGAAATAAATTAGTATATCACCAGGGTGTAATTTTTTATACACACTTTTCTTTCTGCTCAGCACACGTCTCTGCATTGCAAAGACATCAATGTCGTGTGTGTGTCAAGTAGTGATAAATATTACCATGCACTTGACCTGTATTGATCCCCCAGTAGGATGTTCCCCACGTTGAGCCTAAACATCTGGTCACCAGAGTGCTCCTTTGAATGACAGATAACATCTGGGAAGTCTGCTGCTATCACAGGAAACAATGTCCCTATCTCCTCCTCTCCACCCCTCTATCTCTTTTCAGTCTCTCCCCCTTGTCCCTCTTTCCCCATGTCCTGCTCATAAGCACATCCCTCTCATTGATTTCCCATTAACCCCTTCTAGACTGTGAGTATCTGCCCACCCAGACACCCAGACACCAATGGATTGATTACCAACATAAGGGTATCACTATGGCTACCTGTTCTCATCAGTCTGGCAGGTCTGCAGGCTGGTCCAGTCCATATCCAACTGTCTTTCTCACCACTTCTCTTCCACTGTATTATCAGTACTTCCTTCCTTGCCTCCTCCCTTACTTACTTCCTTTCTTGATCTCCTTTTCCCTTTCTCTGTTCCTCTTTGTTTTTCTTCCTTGTTTCCTCACTCTTTCCCTTCACTATTTTCAACTCAAACATTATTGTCCACATTATCATCTGTCCTCTGCATCTTTGTCCTCCTCTCAGTTCCCTGTTAATATTCACCTGGCATTCAGCATCAGGTCACAGATGTAGAACCACCGTCTGTAGCAGCACTCAATGTTCCTGTTGGCTTTCACAATACCCTGATGAAACACGTGTGTGCAGATGTATCACTGAATGAGCTTGCAGGTATGTACTGATTAGTGTCATTGAGTACATCAGTTTGCAATTCAGTCTGAGATGAACTGTGCTCCGCACATTTAGTTGCATCAGAATAGCAGTCCAACTTTGGCTTCAATTACTATGAATACAGACTCATTTTAGAAAAATATTCGCCGGTGCTTTTTATTATGAGAAAATTAAACTTGTTCCTGTGTTTGAGTGGCTGTATTGATGTGTGCATATGCTTAGATTGCATTTTCTTGTTGAATAGACTGTGTGTTAAAATATATACTTATATGAAAGGCTGCCATCCTATCTGTTTCACTATGTATTTCCTCCCTCACTTTGGCAACTGCTTTGGCGGCAGAGATAAAGTAAATGTGTGTTTGTTAGGTTGTGTTTGTGAGCCACAACGGAGGCAAGTTAGAAAAAGCCCTTCATTTAAGCATGGCGTGCCTCCATCAGTCCTAGTCTCTGATGTACAAAGAGCCCAGAGGAAGGAGCTTCACAGCTGTTTGTAAACTATGAGAACAGGAAAGGTCAACAAAGTAATGCAGTGCGTTTTTTGTAACGTATTTTCATCTCTCTCTGTTCCATAGTGAGACAGCAGGGCTGCACCCTGCCTCAGTAGTAGTGGGGCATTTAAATTACTGTTCTTGCCTGGAGAATAATGGTGAAAGCATAACCCCATTGTATTCTTTGATAAACTCTGGAAAATGCATGGTATAAGCTTAGGAAGAGGCGCGGTTTAAGGGCACAATTGCCTTGCAAATCTACCATGGCAAAGTTTTTCAGAGAGGGGGGGGGGGGGGGAGAAAGAGACAGACATAGGGAGGAAGAGAGTTGTGAGAATAAGGGGAAATGTGGAATTGAGAGTTGAGGCAGAAACATAAGGGAGAGGGAGAATCCAGCATGTGGGTAGAGTAGGGGGGTCTGTGTTGCAGGGACATGTGTTATCTCTGGGTGCAGAGGTCTTTGTTTGCAGGGCAGAGAGGTATAGATTCCCTCTCCATGTCAGCGCCTTTATTTAGGGCTCAGCACAGAGGGGACAATAGCAAACTAATCCACTACTGAATCAGGATTAATATTATAGCTGCAAATATTAATTCATAGCCAAAAGGAGGAAATGCAGAATATGTCAAAATGCTCAAACAAATAAAGAACAAAAAGCTCAAGATCCTTGACCAAAAATTCCATCCTGAGTCTTTCACGAGTGCATTATTTTTACTGGGTCCATACAGTCTCGTCTCAGCATTCTGTTTGATTTCTGTATTAATCTTCATAATGATTTTCTATAGAAGAGCGAGGGCTGGGGGAAGCTGAAGAGCTGCATGTTGTTTTTGGCTATTCTCCTCACTAAGCTCTGGATTTAAGATCTGGATTTGAATATTTATGATAGAAAATAATAGAGGTTATAAAAATAAGTCCCTGCAGAGCTGGGCTGTAAGTTATAGGGGTAAGCAATGCCTCCCACATCAAAGAAGCCTGGAGATGTTGGCCAGTAGTTTGATGCTTGTGAAAGCCTATAGCTCTTCAGCCCAGCAGAGTGTGGCTCTGCTGAACACACATGATCCAAAAGTGTCACTCACTATCAGAGTGGTCATGAGCTCCCAACATTTTGTAAAATGTAAGTTCTTTAGTTCAATTTGGTTTTGTCTGCCTCAAAACAAGAGAAAACAAATCTGCTTTCGGGTTGAGATCGTTTGACTTCAAATATAGTTTCTCTTGTTTTGAGATTGAAACAAGTGACAGTTTTTGTAACTGACAGGTGGATTACTCCTCTAGTTTCAACATAATGTCACTTGATCCAAGAAATGTTTTAAGAAGGCTAGTTTGCATTTGAAACAAGTGACACTTTGCTTCCCATTTGACAGCTTTTTCATTTTTCATAGAATACTTAGATGTTAAGACTTTTGACGATGATATTTTGGAGAACTGTGGAAATGAAATGCTCTCCCTGCTGCTCTCCTCTTGAGCGTCTCAGTAGCAGGGCAGAGCGACCTGTCCCCACAACATGAGGAGTTACCGTGGGCTTCTCAGGGGCAGAGCCTGACACTGTTGTGTGAGAGAGAAAATGTTTGATAAACACTGATTGTTTGCTTGTAACGCTGTACTAATAGTCCATTGCTGTCAAATCAGTTTTATAATGACAGACCACATCATTTAAATTGAGGCGTTAAATATTTCACGCACCAGTCTCAACGTTTTGTTCTTTTTTTAATTTATTTTTGTCCCACATGACCATGAAAATGAAAGGAGATTGAATAGTTTTTACACTGGATTAATGCTTCAGTTTTATCCAAACAAGAGAGCATGCACATCCACAACACACTCCTTTCAGCTCACACACACACACACACACACACACACACACACACACACACACACACACACACACACACACACATACACGCACAAGCCCAGTAATCTCACACTAGGGGGTAGAGGCCTGTTGTGTACTGGAAAAAACATTGTGATGTTCTGAAGGGTTTCACAGAGGCTCCAACCATTGATAAGGTCTAATGTGATGAGGGACTGTAAACTTCATCTTTTATACATGGCAACATAATGTGAAAGGTCAGCTTATCTTAATCCTCAAATCGGCAGCATCCAGGCCCGTGGCCCCATTTCATGAAGTTAAAGAAATAATCTTAGAGTCCATTCTGAAGACGGCCCTTATTATCTTCTCTGCATGGTCCAATCAGAAGATATCATTAGAGTGTACTATGAATGCATTGTAAGGAATGATTATTTCTCTTTTCTAATCGGCCCCAATCATATCATAGAATCAGCTGGACTGTGTGCTCATAGTGAGAAGCTTTATTATGTTCAGTGATTAATCATCAAGCACTGCCTTATCCTTCTTAGACACACAGCCCACTGCTGGTCTGGTTCAAAGAAGGAGAATGGGAAGCATCACCTACATCAGCGCGGTGCTTACCTGATGTTTCCATACTCTTTAGTTCACCCTCACCATTGGCCTGATACAGTAAAATGCTAGAGTGTGTCATCATCTCAAGGATATGAACATGGTTTTAAGGCCAGTTATTCACTTAGGCTCCATGCAAAGGATAATCAGTGCTGGGTTATAAAGAAGCGCACCATTAAGTTTTGCCCCATCCATTGTTTTCAATTGCATCTTTAAACGTGCCTTACCATCCTGATTTGTCTTATACTTTTCTTTGTTCCCGTCTTGATCTGTTTCAATCTGCTCCCTTCCATGACTGCCAACAGAAATGTCTCATTCTCGACTTCAAAATGAAGTAACAATGTATCCTTAACTTTCAAACAAATTGAGCATTGATTACATACACAGTTGTGAAGTGGAAGTCGCGAGCATATTTTGTGAATTAACGCAGGTCAAAAAAGATATTGTCTGAAGACCCAGTTTGTGCAATTTGTTGTTTAGGAATCCTTTGTTCACTACTGAAAGTGTGTCAAATGTAGACAGATTGTGAAATATTTATTCCTTGACTGCAGATCATATTAGAGTGTTATTGTTTGTTTCGTTTTGTATTCTACCCCTAATTTGCCAGTGGTACAATTTTTCAGGAAGTCTAACAAACACACATCAACTTTAACAAAGGTAGACCCCATCCCGTAGCCTTAATTAATAGGAAATTGTAAACAGACGCATGCCTTTCTTTTACGGATTATCCATACTTTATGACTGAATGTTTGAAGTTTTGAGGGATTCTGAATCAGCACTGTTCAAGTGGTGCTCTTATAGGACATTGTTGTCTTCAATTATTTTCAGTTATATTCTCGCCTGTAAGAGGCAGGGGATCATTTATTATTTAAAGATGCAATCGTTGCTGTTTATCTGGGATTTTTAAAACCGGGTTATCTTTTCGCATAGTTTTTTTGATTAAAGGAACAAAGTGTAATAAAGCACAGTTTCAAACAGATGCTTGTCTCTCTAGCGCGAGAGCTCATCTGCCGTTATTGTGATTTAATATGAGCGGTGCCAAGCAGCTGCCGAGAGACGAGATCTAACGAGCATCAGGGATGCTTTAGTATGTACATAAAAGGTCTCGCGCAGACACAATCTGGTGCAGACGCACACACACACAAATACACATTTGGTTGCAGACTAACAATCGCATGTCTTTATCCATATGTGGGAGCTAAAATGGTTGACAGAAAGACTCGTCGCTAATTGTCTTTGCAGCTGGATTAATGCATTTTCTTGGGAACAAGTAGTGATGATTTGACCAAATACTGATCAATACATTCATCCTTTAACTTAACCACCGCAGAAGCAAACACCAGAAAACCAAACAGTTTAAATCAACGTGAAGATGTTGAATTCATACACACAGAGTGGTATCCTGTCTGCTTAGAAGACAGCAAGAAGGAACAGATTCTCAGACTGCAGACCGTTATTCAGTCAAAGTACAATCGTGCAGTTGTTCAATATATCTTGCAACAACATCCTTTACTTCATTACTCAATAAAATTGTCATGCACAGAGCTTCATCCCTCAAGTGTACCAATCAATCAATCAATCAATCAATCAATCAATCAATCAATCAAACTGTTATTACAGACTCAAGGTCCAGATAATACAAAAGACATTAAATAGAATAAAATACATACAAAAGCACAATTACAATACATAGACCTATCATTGCTTTATAAATAGACAGCTGTACCAATGTCTCCACAGATGGGACTGGTAGTGGGTAGTACTATACTTTATGTTTGATAAAACCATGATGATCTCATGATTTTCAGAGTCATTAACTCAACAGATACATTTATACATAAGATTTCTTAAAACGGCTTGGAAAGTATTAACTCCTGCGGCCACAAACATTTCACTTTGCACTACACCCTAAGAATATAACCCTTTTCCAGGTTTGTAGTTCCAGTCCTGCAACTACATCTCCTCCATGTTCTTACACATATTGTTTTTTAAACCCCAAAGCCCCACATCTCTTGTTGTGTCCCTCTTATGGTCACTAAGATCCACCCAACCTAACCATCATTCTTGTTACTTCCAATACTTAACTTTACACTGAAGCCGTTGCCCCCGAGACCCTAGTGTTGGGAGATTAGTCCAGCCTCAACTGAAGTAGACAAACTGCAATCAATACCTGATAGAAGCAGTCCACCAGGGTCAGGCGACCTTGCTGTACGGCACCCACGGCAACTCTAGTAAAGTCCTTATAAATTCTGGGTGACTGACCCCTGACGACCTGGGCAGATAAGGTCAGTCTGGCCAGAGTGACCTGGAGCCAAGAGGCCAGTGTCCAGTCAGTCTGGCTGTCCTATAATGAAGTGGCCAGTATTGCCTTTCTGTCACTCAGCAATTACTGGGAGAGATATGGAGCCATAGATAGGTGCTGAATGCACAAGGAGGCACTGGCCACAGAATTACATTCACGAGGGAAAGGAGCGGTAAAGTGACATGTAAACTACTATAATATGGACTGGTAATGACTGGGAGCAAGATGGATCGAAAGGAGTCTGACAACTTCAGTCGGACTACATTACATGTATGCATGCAGGCACAGGAAACGCTACTGTAAAGCTTATGGTTAACAGCTGCTTTTAAAACTCGGATGATTTGCGGAGAGAATAAACGGTCAAGCAGTATAAGCACTATTCTGTGTCTCCTTAAATGGTATGCTTAAAGTCATACTTCAATTATCTTTAGAATTATGGGATTCTGTTTGCAGACGTATTTATAAATAGTGTTAAAAAAAGGAAGTGACAATCAATCATTACTAAATAACTGATAATCTATAAGACTATAATGATCCTGGATAATCAGTCTCGAGGGAGCCATTGATGGAAGGTGTCCTGAACAAATTCATGACACAGGTGTAACTTGCAGAGTGAGAATTGACCGAATTAAAAAACAAACAGACTGACATGCAGGCAGAGGTCAGGCTGCCTGCACAAATACAAGCCTGCGTTTGTCAGTTTTGCTCCCATGGCCTGTTTTGCTCCCCGGCACAGGTCAGGGGCTAGGAAATCCCCAAAGCCATCCAGCTCCTGCCATCAGAGACGCTCTGCATTCTTCTGTCTGCTAACTATTTAGTTGTCAGTGATTTGGTTAAGTGGAATTGACTTTTATCTGCGGTGTGCTGTGGGGCTGCCACTGGCAATTCAGAACCCCCCTTCCTCAGCTCCTGTCTTAGCCTGGTGTCACATCCAGCACATTGCTATTGGCAGCTGAGCCAGGCCTAATCAATAGCCCAGGTCAGGGATGGCCCGCGGCTCTGCTGTGGGTGGGCTATTGATCCGACACACACACTCCCACAGGTCGCCCTGACAAACCGGGAAGTCGTGGCCTTGGACGGGGCGAGAGAGAGAGAGAGAGAGAGACATAGAGATAGATAGAGTGACAGAGAGAGAGAGAGAGAGAGAGAGAGAAACACTGTCATGAAAATGTTTTTATTTATTGATTAGCAAGTAATGTACAGTATACTCTTTATTTAAGATTAAAAGGATGATCATTCAAATTGATTCTGAAAAGCTGAGCACACAAAATCAGGACAGAGAAACAGATGCAAGACCATCCAAGGCCTCTTTCACTGTCTGTCTTTTTTTCTTTCGTTTTGCTGTGTGGATCTTCTGTTGTCACTCTTTCAGACCTGTGGCCAATGAGCAAGAGTCTAGTTATTTTTGTTGCAGTTTTAAATGTTGCTCCCCGAGCCCCTTATCAGCACCACAATAGGAACTCTTGGGAACAATTAAACATGGGCTTTAACTCAAGTCTAACCACAGAGGTAAAAATAATCGCACAATGTTTCCAAATGGAAGTGGCTTCAAAAGAGCTATTCAGTTATCAGAGACTGTCTGCCTCTCCCGCCTGTATTCCCTAACTAAATCTCTGTCGCAGTGGAACTATTGGAACATATGACAAGCATATTTACCCAGCTTCACAAACCAGGCCCATGTGGAATTCAAAGTCTTTTTTACATGTTTTTCTTTTTTTCATTGCTGGAATTGACAGTTGAATAAATATGTATTGTCTATGAGACTTTGTTGTCATATACGGGAGATCCTCTGCAGAACAGGCAATTATATATGCCATTACAGGAATATGTCTTGTTCTGGTTACAGGGAAATTAAGTTTCTCCGGAAATCTTTCTCATTTCTCATTTTATAAGTCTTCACTGGTATAAGAAGAGAAATTACTCAAAGCCGTTCATTTGCTATTAAATGTAATTGTGAAATCATAAGAGGCTTTCTGCAGTAGTAGCATACATAATTATAGATACATTTAGTTAGCTCTGAAAACAGCTGATTAATTTTGAAGTCTTGATTGTATCGTACTGCTCTGGTTTGCTTCTCCTGAAAGACATTTATTATGTGCTCAGATTTCAGGGTTGAGTCAGAAAATGCAGAAAATGCAGGATTGGAACCCTTCCTTTGCTCTTAATATTTACAACTGTATTCAAATCCTGTTTCTGACTTTTTTTTCTTTCTTTGTTTCTTGTTCCAGGTGATGGCATCATCCTGATTTGTTCTTCTTGTGACCCGGGAGTCCCTAAATCCAAAACCTTATAGCTTTGGAAAACCCTGGAATTACCTGGAATTCTAGGAGTATATCACCAAAACATCTTAAGGTGCCCAGGCACCGGATCAATAGCTTTACATTCTCCTTGATCATTTTTTTCTGTAAACAAAGAAAGAGACGAAAGTCTGAACGTTAGCAATAGCCGCCGGCCATCCACCATTGCTTCGACGGACCTGCTGTGACCAAGAGGGCGTGACCTTTCTGCCTGCTGACTTCAAAAAGACACTTGAAAAGAAAACACAGTCAGAGAGGCTTCCGCGTGGTGGCAACTCAGACCAAAAACCCCATCAGGTAAGGCTGTGAAGTCCCCTTTGCTCCTGCTGTCCAAGCCCTAAGTCCTTTGACTCCGTCAAGGCTTTGAAGCTAACTTGTTCCTGGCCTGTGTCCCCCACACAGTTAGCCTGCCTTCAGAGTTTGTGTAAAGGAAAGGCTAGCTGATAAATGCCCTGCTTTCATGCTCTGCTCACCTGTTTGTTCCTCTTGGATTAGAGGCTCTGAATATGTTGAGGTTGTTTGGTTGATATACTGCCCCTGGGTCCTTCACTGGCCCCTTGCAGATTTGTCCAATGACCTGCCGGAGCGAGGGCAAATGTGCTAGAAACGTTACCTAACTTGGCATGTGTGACCAGGTGGATCACACATACGTGAGCATATTCTCCCTAGCGACTGTATACAGTATGTCCTACTGTGTGGACATGCAAGCACATGCTGTACATTCACATACATAACCTGCAGACCAACATACATAGAGACAACAACGTGGTTGTTTTTTAGTTTGCAAAGGGGACTAAAGTGATTTTCTAGCTGATAAAATGCTACCGCCTTTTGTGTGTGTTTCCAGATGGGAATTATGTTTATCATGTGTGTGTGGTGTGTATAAGAATAGTTCAACAGTGTGGGGTTTAGTCTTGTGTTAGAAATGTGCAAAAATGGCACATTTCTGATGCATGCATGCACTTCTGGGCTTCATGGGACATGGTTGTGAAATGAGTATATCCATTCAGACCGACGTTGCAATTGATGTTGCTCAGTGTCACTCTAGTTGTATTATGGTCTGGTTTCCCAGTTGCTTTGTGGAAGACTGACAACATATTTTCAGTCAGTGATTAAGATTTGATCCCAGGTTATCTGGACTATATTAAATCCTTCTGCTTGATTAGGGAATATGTATGATTTTGTTATTCTCAAGCAATGACTTGGAAACAAATAGAGCCAGATATGAGGATATTGAGATTACTCTTTGTGCCTGTGTGGCAAAGCATCCCCCTCCCATCATACAAAAGGTAAAAGTGATAACTTTAGCTCCTCAGCTCCAGAGATGTGCATATGTTTTCCCCTAAAAATAGGCCTAATTAAAAATAAAAATAATTTATACAATCCTATGAATACACTGTAATAAAAAATGACAGTGAAAGCAGCAGGACATATCGAGTGAGATGAGTTATGCCGTTAAGGATCTAAAGAGCTTTGTTTGAAAAGTTCAAAGTAATTTTACAAAATTTGGGTCACTGAAATTTAGTACCCAGCAGCAAGTCATTGTTTTGAAAATGAGAATGAAAGAAGAGAAAATAAATAGATAAACAGACTTTTTTTTCTGTCCTCTGCATCTTTAAAGATTATTTTTAGTGTGGGGAGAATAAAACAAAAGCACAAGAAACAATATGTATCGCCGCTGAGCTAATTAAGGACGTGATCTGACATGTATTTGCTATAAAGTGTGATACAGGACCCGAAGGGTCAGCTGTCTCACACTAACACACGGATAATACAGCAGGAGTCAGGACTGGAGAGGGCTCCAGTCTGGAGGAAAGCAGCTCCCCTCCCTGGCCTGTGTGCTGATGGAGCTGCTCTCCTTGCCCAGGGCTGCAGTGCTCCGACACTAGACCTTATTTTTCATGTGGGCTGCACACTGCTCTGCTGCAGTCGGGGTTCCTCCCTTTGTGCCAGCCCTCCCCCTTAAAGAGCAAAAGACATGCATGATTTCATACATGAAAGATATATGTAATTGGACAGCAGGGCCTATGCAATACATTTACAATTCTAAACAGAATATGTTAAGACCAGTTTTCTCTGTCTCGCCCCCATTTCTTCCTGAGGAAATGTATTTGCACATATTCAAAAACACAAGATCAAGAAAACAGACAAAACACAGGTTACCATTCTTGTTACATGCTTTATATCTCATGGGGATGTTCAAAATGCACAAACACTGCCAATATACCTCACAATTCCACTTAATCAGTGTTTGGCTCAGGCAGTTGTGTTGTATTTTACCAAGAAATACAGAGGAGTCTGGCATGTACTGCAATTTATACTTGGCTCGGGTTAGATAAGACTTTCACCATTTTACTCATCTCCAGTAATGGTTTAGTTTACAATTAAAACTGTATTTAAACTTGTTATGTAATACACATTCACTCAGTGAAGACGTCGTGTTAAATTCAATACTGCTTAAACAGATGTAAAACAGTGTCATATAATCAGTTTTAATCTGTATGCATTGAAGAAAAACACAACCAAATCTACCGAATAACCATTACATATAGAGATGTGTTCATGGTGTGGATAATGCTGGCTGTTTGTTTGTTTTGCATTCATGAATGAAACCACAATCTTCAGACTCTACAAACAGAGTGGAGAAATATAGAATTGCATTACATTTAAATGAAACAGTTCATATTTGGAAAACAATCTGTGTTCAGACTGATTATACTTCTTTTCACAATGTGCATAAATCTGTATTTTAATCTGTTATTGGTTGGATTTGAGAAAGCCTCAATCAATAAAGATCTGCTTCTGATGCCTAAAAGCGTTGTTTAAAATGGTTCTGTTATGGCAAAGACTATACTTTAAAAATAGCTAATTTAGTCAAACAATCTGCAAATTTCAATTGTAATTCAAGTTCAGTGTGAGCAAGAGACTAAGTTTGTGATTCCAGATTAATCCACAAGCTGCCATGAAGGGAATTAATGTGTGTCTGTTATCCAACACACATTTCATCCTCTAGCTATAAAAGAGAACATCACATCTTTGTCTGTCATTTGACCACAGGGAGGGTGTAACCTTTTGGAATTCAAAGACAATGTTTCATGTTGATATGTTCTTGCCTTTATGAGCAGCAAAACAACTTGGATTAGATTGAGCTGATATTGTACAAAGTTGTAGAGCTGCACAACATCACAAATTATTCAGAGATCTGACAGAATCAGAAGTGGTTTTAAACTGTTGCTAATTTCTTCTAACAGGAGGGCAGTGGCACTCGTGTAAATACTTGTGTGTATGTTAACACAGTTAAGAGAGGACCATATATATATATATATATATATATATATATATATATATATATATATATATAGTCTATATATCGACAAACAGACAGTATGTGCTTGAATTAGGTGATGGGTATTTCTGCCACAGGAACGAGGTCAGACGCCTGTTATGCGTGTGCAGAAATTCTTAACATAAAAGTGATCTTGCCAGGAAAGCAGGCCTCGCTGGCTGAATGTGCAGGTAGCAAGGACACACATGTCTTCCTTGTGCCTGGTATGCAAGGCCTTTGACAGCCAGCGTGATAGCGCTCAATCCACGTTGAAAAGCTCATCTGATGAGCATTTCTCTGACTTCAGTATTGCACATGAATATGTAGTGAATGCAGTAGGATGTCAGAGGTGAAGAGAGTATTGGTAGCTGGTCTCCTGGTTTCAGGTCTTAGCCCACCCCTCCTGTAGTGTGCCTGTCATGTTAAAGTAAATACCTTCACTATTAACTCCCTTAACGAGCTCACACCTAAAAATGGAACAGCTCCACTAATCACTTGGTTTTATTGGCTTCAGGGACACTTATGGCTATAAGGGGAGGGGGCTCACCTCCACTGAGGTATTGAGAGCACAGGGGCCAAAGCAATTGATGGACGGGCATTGCACCATGACCCCTACCCTCCCAAACTCACCACCCACAGCAAATACGGGTGGGATCCGCTGCCACAGAGGCAAAGTTTAGGAGAGCAGCGAGGGGTTGAACATCCATAATTCTGCCTCAGTTGCTTTGACCATCTAAAATTACTCCCAGCCCAGGTGGCTTTTGGTCCAGGGGGCTCCTTCCCAGCTCATAGGTTTGAGCACATGAGGCTTCAGATGAACTCGTTCTCACTGTTTCTCAACTAGATCCTGCACAGCACACATCTCTGCACCAGCAGGGCGTTGTGTGGAATAGTGTGATGAGAGTTGTTGATTTCCACGCCTGTAAAATGCTGCATGATCCCACCCATGTCTGCATTCACTTCTCTCACTTGTTTGAATTGCAGCCCGTTGAGTGTGCGCGGTTGTTAGCGCGTGCACGTGTCCACGTCAGTGTCAAACACTGAGTGTGTAAGAGACCAATCTTATTCATTGTAGTTTACTCTTATATCCATTACATAAATTATACGTCATTATTCGGCAATAGCTATCATTGTTACATTACATTTCACTGACGCTTTTATCCAAAGCGACTTACATTTTTGCTCTATACACCGTAGACACAGCAACGGGGAACAATTAGGGGTTAAGTGTTTTGCTCAGGGACACTTCGATGTGTGGGGGGACTGGGGATCGAACCGGTTGTGGTTGCGGGACGACCACTCATCCCCCTGAGCTACAGCCGCCCCAGACGTTGATTGTTATCCACATATCAACGTCGTGGATTTGAACAGTGAAGATTTTTTAAATCTAATTCTTTCTCCAGTAATCAGCAGTTGGGTGTGTAATGGCGTATTTACAGCCTTTTAAACGTAGGTTATTTAAAACTGTGTACGAAATGTATTAAAGCCCTCCCCTTATTATTAAACTAGTGTCTTTTTATTATTATTTATGAATTATCAGAGGACGAACTTGGAATGATTGCTGTCTTGTTTGACCCAGGCCGTGCAGTAGATGATGTGGAAGCATCCAGAGGCTGTGCGCGTGACGCAGGATTTGGATTTGACCCCTGGCGATATCCTAGATCTGTATTTGCCTTCTGTGTCGCTTCCACCTGTCATCTTTCATCTCGTCTTGTTGTTCGGGGGCTCTTCTCCACATCAAGGAAAATTACTCTCTTTAAGTTTGGTATATTCAAGTGCAAGATGCAACGAGCACGAGGTGGTTTTTGAAGCGGTTCGGCGCGGGGGGATCCGGGATTCGTCCCCCATTCTGGTCGGGTCGGGTCGGTTTACCAGCAGCTATGTTGCTGTGGCCTGGAGTGGTCATATGGCTCTGATTTGGGTTTCCTCCGTTTCAGCGAGTCTCTCCAAAGCGCGTAAAACCCCACGGGTCCCGCCTGTCTCTCACCCGGAGTGTGACAGCAGCTCTCAGTATTTCTCCATTATTCACTGTATCCCCGACCTGAGATATGCATTATCAGAAGGCCTGGTCTGTGCTTATTTTTTTAATTTAATTCAGTGGAGGGTGTATGCCTCAGAAGGATTAACAAAATTACATAATCATTAGACAATTTGGCGTGAAATGCTGATACATTTTAATGCTGTATTTCCAGACTTTTTTACATTTTGCTTTCATGTGTTGCTTTTATCAATATTTATTTTGTGTTCTTGCACATTTGATTCGACTGTTTTTTGCTAGTCGTGAGCTTGGAATCCATTCATGGGTGCACTTGTAAGATATTGAGATCTGACGGCTTAGACAGACTGCGAAAGGTATATCTTTTGTTGAAACACACAAACATTCATTATAACATGTAAAGATAAACTAAATATTTTAATTACATTCTCTAATATTATCAGTAAGTGTCAAAAGACATTCAAAAATTATGATTTTCTTACAAAAATGTATTATAAACTGGAAGGTGGGGAGGTGTGAGGCTGGACTGAGTCTGAGATAGGCTCATGTACTGCTGTTGTTGTTGTTGTTGTTGTGTCTTTGTTTCATTGGTTTTAAGGAATAATTTGTAGCTGTGCACTTCAGTAATTGTCTAATAATGTTAATACGTCGTCAAAATTGAGATTTCTACATTTTATAACTCTTAAAATATGATGCGACACCGTGACACTCCCCTTCTCTCTCTCTCTCTCTCTCTCTCTCTCTCTCTCTCTCACTCACTCACACACGCACACACACACACACACACACACACACACACACACACACACACACACACACACACACACACACACACACACACACACACAGGGGTTGGAGGGAGTGAGACAGAAAGAGAAAGCCTGCACGCTTCTTCTTTTTTTGAGGGGTGGTGCTGGTTTTCTGTTTTATTCGACTTTATCGCACCGGTCAAAATTAAATGATCCTGACATTCAAGTAAAGTGAGCGAGCATCGGACATTTTGGATGTTCCACGACATTGTTCACATATTGACAGACAAATCCAAACGTCCAAACTGTTTTTGAATAATGCAAAGGATCATTAATAAAGTAGTACTGGCAGTACGAATAAATGGATGAGAGGAATTGATATGCCTTCTTTTTTCTCATGTAAATGAGGCAGACTGACCAGACGGCCGCTCGTCATTTTTTTTCTTTTCTATTCTAAACTCTAAAATCACACAAAAAGCAGCAGAAAACAGGTCCTGCTTTTTTTTTACTTCCACTTGCATTCAGAAATATGATGTCAAGTTTGCTCCTGTTGCTGGTTTGAATACGATCCAACACTAACATGTAAAGAACAATATTATATTTTCGTTAGACATATTTGAATCTCAAGATGCAATGTTAAAATACGGGCAATAAAAACATCGATTTTTTTCCAGGAGCATTTTAATATTGTTTTAATTTCAAGAAGACTTACTGAGAGTAAAATATCAACCAATAAAACAATATAATTAAATACGATCGAAACGTAGCCTATTGTTATAAACAGCCATTAAGTGAACAAACAGTCGTTAACACATTCCTATAATAAGACATACAGAACATCTGGAACAAAAACAAACAAACAAGCAAAATAATTATTAATTAATATGTAATTTAAAAAATCATATCAACAAACATGCGTTTAACATAACAGCATTTAAAAAAGGTCTTTAGAAAATATCCACAAATATGAACAGTGCAAGTTATTTACTGTGGGGATATACATTTCTGCATGCCTAATAACGTTACACCCATTTGAATGACGAATACATAATTTGACAAAATACATATGACTAACAACAGCAATTACAAGTTTGATACAGAAGGCTACACACAAATGTCCCCACACTGAGTTGCATCCACCTCAAGAACGTTCTCTGGGTGCCAAACATGACACAAGGAGGAAGATAGGAACCAACGAGGCCACAGGCGGATGCAGCACTGGGATATTTTCAAATAGTGGTTTAGAAAATAAAGTCGAATAAATAAAATGCATATAAGCTGTGGTTTGCCACAAAAAAAAAAAGAAGAAAATCACGTTTCCTTTTCACCAGGGACATATGTTTGAGCCATTATGCTAGAACATCATCTGGAGTGTAAAACATGCTGCATGTAAGTCACAGACAAATTGTAACCACTTTTCTTCTACAATCTTTTTACAAAATATGCGCCTTTTTTTACTACAATAATGTTTGTTTTTTTCTTTTTTTCTGAGTGCTGATTTTGGCAGGACACTCGTCTAATTAGGCCAAGTTCAAGTTTGATCTGTGTGGGCTTTCCCTTCTCATCTACACGATGGCAGTTTCGGACAGTGTATGCACGAGTCAATCATTCATCACCTGTTTTGGTCAAATGTTTATCCGAAATCCTTGTGATTTCCGTCTTGGTTAGTCTGCTGCATCTGTTTTGACCCCGCAATAACTCGACCATGTGGATGTACATCAGTCACACGCGAGGCAGTTTAATATATGATGTTGCACTGAAAGGCAAAGACCAGCTGGTCCGCAGGCGCTTGGCTCCTGTAGAGGAGTTGGTGCGCTGCTTGATCCCAGTGGTCAGGCTGAACATAAGAGGGCGCTCCCATTGCACCTGGCTGCGCTGCCCTATCCACCCAGACACACGGAGAGCCGGACACAGCCTCTCATGTGCAATCATGTCGTGGTGAACAGCGCAGTTTGATTCAGTCGAGGATCATACAAAGACAAACAGCGACCAATGAGATAATAAGAGTTTAAATCATATTTTCTTAAAATTCTGATTAAGCGTTTTTTCCCCCAACAAGTTATACATTAAAACAATTGTAGCCTATTTATATGGTATCAATTTAAGTTTTTACGTGGATTATCTCTATTTCACAAACACACACAGCAGGTTATATTGAGTTCATTCCCATAGGAAACTTGGGCTACAACCCTCCTAAAACTATTATCAGCCCAGCTGAGATTCCAACCACCAGGCACTGCATGTCGCATTTAAGGTGCTTTTTTATTATTAACCTTACCACTAAAGTAAAATATCAATTTATTTTTCCTGTTAAAAATAAGTCCAGCGTTTGGTCTGTTGTGTCCCACTTTGAGCTTCCAGTCACCTTCTCTATGTTTTTATTTAGACATATTTTCATAGCATAATCTCACGATTGTTTCCTAAAGAATGTCTGATGCCCTTTTCATCTCTGTTTACCATAGCCTGCATATATGACGGACACTCTCCTTGTTAAAATTGCAGCCTATAAGCATCTTAAATCCCCAAATCCTTCGTAATATAATAGTCGCTATCTCTTTATAAAGTGATAGGACTTTTCTCGATTGCAGCTTTTATCTTTAAATACTTTCACCCCTGCTCATTTCCTCTGTTTCCTTTTGTGCTTTGTCTGGGATTGCGCATGCATCCGAACACACACACGTGCGCGCGCACACACACAGTAGCTCATACATAAATCAAATATTATAAATTTACATTTAATTTAATGACACTAAAATAAATATAGCATCTACAAAAAGTGGACAAGTGCGCATAGGTCTGCGGAATCTCCGGCAGAGCCACGCTTAGACACGAGCGTGCGGCTCTGCCCTCTGTCATGCAGGCTCCACTGTGATGGTCAAGCGCTTTTATGTGCCCCACAACTACACTGCATTTTGCATTTTAAGCTACTCTGGCTTTGTTTGTCATATCCACGGGCTGTCATAGCCACAGGTTGTGTTGAATTTGCAATGCCACTCATCGACGTATGCCTATTGAGGCTGGCACGTGGACAGCTATCCTTCCCACAGAGAGGCGCAATTGAACGCTGGTAACACAAAAGCTGCGGACCCTTTCTCCCTTTTAAGTGATGCATAGGCCCTGAAAGCATCACGGCCTCCGTCTGCCTGGTCTTCTTTTGATTTAGCCTAAACCATACTCAATATGGTCACTGATGGAGTGATGCCAATCATGCATTTGCATAATTTTGTTCACTGAAGTTTGCATTGTTATGCTTTAGGCGACCGACTGGCTCAAAGCTGCCTCCTACAAGCCTCAAATTACACCGACTCTTTTATTATCTCGTAGCCCCTTTAACTCCTCTCGCACGCTATTTTCAACCTATTCATTTTTACAATCTCTTCTTCCCGAGAGAGCAGACACGCACAAATCCTCGAGATTCCTGCAGTCTGCCTTTCACACTGCAAAAATGCGAGCTGCTTGACGGGGCGATGCAGTTTTCTTGTTTTTCGGAGAGAGGCATGCCGCACAGCACATGCTACATTGCTTCAAAACAGGTATCGGCGCCTGCCTGGGCTTATGGATGGCAAGCGCTGAGGAAATGCCGTGTTACAGCGCAGCCTATGTGGGAGAGAGAGGGAGGGGGGCAACCCTGTCTCCTAAAAATTACGTTCCCCCAGAACTAACACGCATTCCCAATTACGTTTGATCAGAAACGTATCTCCTCCCTGATTATGTTTGTGTTTGACGTATTACACATACGTTGATTATACACGTATACGTTGATTAAACACGTATGTTGATTATACACGTATTTTTGTTTGATTGTTTTTATGTTTGTGTTTGACGTATTACAAATACGTTTATAATCGTGTGTTTGTGTTATTGTTTTCTTGCTTTATTTAAGCATATTTTAATTTTTAAACTCTGGGGAGAAAAAAGAAAAGAGGGGCGGGGTGAGGCCAGCGACAGCCGGCTGCGCCGGGCGCCGGCCGCACCGGGAGCCCGAGGGTCGGCCGCACCGGGAGCACCGAAGACCGTTTGCCCGCCGTTGTTAGGCCGGTAACGGGCCGGTCTTCAGACAGCTTGCACCGGGGCTCGCTCTTCAGACCGCTTGGCCGCCGCCGTTAGGCCGGCGGTAACAGCCTCCTTCGCGCCGGCTCCGGTCTTCTCTGAGTCGGGTTGTTTGTGAATGCAGCCCAAAGTGTGTGATAAACTCCATCTAGTGCAGTAAACCACTGCGATCATCAGCAGACACTCGGATCTGTGTGGTCACATCAAGTGCATAATCTGACGTGAAAAAATTCAAATGGGCGGAAGGAGTCACGGGACCCAACATCCGGTTTTCAAAATACTAACTGATAGGAATGTGTTCAGAACATTTCTGACCACATCCACACATCTTAACTGTAACAGTCCGTTGTGTTTGACACATTACAACATTTCTGTAAGACCAGTACAGTTAAGATGTGTGGATGTGGTCAGAAATGTTCTGAACACATTCCTATCAGTTAGTATTTTGAAAACCGGATGTTGGGTCCCGTGACTCCTTCCGCCCATTTGAATTTTTTCACGTCAGATTATGCACTTGATGTGACCACAGAGATCCGAGTGTCTGCTGATGATCGCAGTGGTTTACTGCACTAGATGGAGTTTATCACACACTTTGGGCTGCATTCACAAACAACCCGACTCAGAGAAGACCGGAGCCGGCGCGAAGGAGGCTGTTACCGCCGGCCTAACGGCGGCGGCCAAGCGGTCTGAAGAGCGAGCCCCGGTGCAAGCTGTCTGAAGACCGGCCCGTTACCGGCCTAACAACGGCGGGCAAACGGTCTTCGGTGCTCCCGGTGCGGCCGACCCTCGGGCTCCCGGTGCGGCCGGCGCCCGGCGCAGCCGGCTGTCGCTGGCCTCACCCCGCCCCTCTTTTCTTTTTTCTCCCCAGAGTTTAAAAATTAAAATATGCTTAAATAAAGCAAGAAAACAATAACACAAACACACGATTATAAACGTATTTGTAATACGTCAAACACAAACATAAAAACAATCAAACAAAAATACGTATATAATCAACATACGTGTCTAATCAAGGTATACGTGTATAATCAACGTATGTGTAATACGTCAAACACAAACATAATCAGGGAGGAGATACGTTTCTGATCAAACGTAATTGGGAATGCGTGTTAGTTCTGGGGGAACGTAATTTTTAGGAGACAGGGTTGAGGGGGGAGAGAGGGAGCGAGCGAGAGAGAGAGAGAGAGAGAGAGAGAGAGAGAGAGAGAGAGAGAGAGAGAGAGAGAGAGAGAGAGAGGGGATTTGGGTCTTGGTCATAGGCTACGATATAATAAGTTTGATTTTTCATATAGGCTCTTCTAGGGATATATGCTGTTGGATCTGTGGAAACGCCGAGTCCCAACCTTTCTAACCTTTAAGTCAAAGGCCTTTGGAAAATATAAAATATAGCCTATAACATTTCATCAGCCATCTTCACCTCTACAACATCACGAGTAACATATCAGTTGTGTGCAATCTTATAAAACACAAACTGGCATTATATTTATCTGTGCCACGCATTTCTATCCAACACACGTCTGAAAAATAAATATCTCAGGCCGTTTTATTAACCGAGTTATGGCTTATCTCTTATGCACTGTTGTATTATGGCCACTTTAGGCTCTGTAGGATGTTTGGACACTGTTTGGATTCGAGTATATGTGCCGTTACCTATTAACTCTGTATAGGAATTCACTATATAGGCGCAGACTATCAAATCCGTATTGTTTCAATAAGCATAGCACGTTATGTGATCAGTGAGAGCTGCTATAGCATCCAGTGGACCGGGACTCTATATGGAGCTGTTTGCACAGAACGTGTGAGTACCGAGAGTGAGGGATTGTCCATTTCCTCAGAGAATCAAGAATAAAATGATCATAACAAAGAGCACGGAGACACTTGCAATACAGTCTTTTCATTCGGAGGAAACGAGAGGACATCAGCTACAGAGGAGAAGTGCTTTACGGAGAGATTATTAAGAAAAACAAACGAGAGAACCGCAACAAATGTTACGTTGGTATTGATCATGAAGGCGTTTGGAAATTCCTAATCACGGAACATCAAAAAGGAGATGTCACACTGACCATCTGGGCCCCACGTCATAATATCAGAAGAACTAGTACATTGAATGCAAACAGGCCGGAGCTGACCAAACAACTCGGTCACGTTGTCACACATTTGTAGGGTTATTATTATTGAAGAGAGCCTCCATTTATTGACAAAGTGTTCCCAGCAGTTTCATAATAGATGTCACGATAACCTGTTTCCCCATCATCCCAGCGCGTCACAGTTACACACGTTGAAGGGTAAGACCTATAGACCTATTTATATTTTCTAAACACCCGTGACACATACTGCAAAATTTAAATAAATTGTCACACATATAGAATACAATGGGACTTCAACAAGTATTTCTAAAAAGAGCTGGACTTGCTTTGGATACTGTACACGAATACAAAGCAGCTCTAAAGAGTTTCCAAATTTAACTCGAAGAATATTGCAACATCTGTGAGCCGAATGTCTTAAAACTACTGAAACAATTACTTTATTTAATTTTGCAAAAGTGTCATAAAGTCTTATCCTGAATCTGAACAGATATTTTGAACTGACAGCAAAAACTAAACATATTTCATCTCCGTCGTACTTTCACATGGCATATATTTTCTAAAGCTGATTTTCACGTTGTAAAACGTAGTTATGAGTCATAATGTTGACGTTTTATTCAAATTAATCTATACATCCTACACTCTAATCTTTAATAAAGTCTTTAGTCTTCTCTTATTAAGCATACCATCGTTACATTCATATTTTGATGCAATTTAAAAAAACATACTGGGGGGTCACTGTATACAGGTTGAATCACGTAAAGTTAGTCAAAGTTAAAATTAGGAAGCCACTCATAAATGTCAACTTCAGTCTCTGAGCAAATATTACTATTTCTCTTAATGCTTAAACTATATATATATATATATATTAACTAATATAAATAGAGGGTTCTGCTCTGATAATATCCAGGTGTCTCTGTACTTTTACAATGAGCTCTGTTCATTACAATAGCACTCCGAGGCTGCCTTTACGTCGCGCATACAGAATAGCATATACACTTTTACATATATGTGGAACGTGCTTTTAATTGTTGGTCTAGTCTTGGCTTTTACTTGTTTACAAACACGACATTTCTTTACATATTTACAAGAGTAAGCTCCTATGCTGACGAGCGGGCTTGCGTGTTTCCAGTGTAGTCTCTACATTCGCCGTAACTCGGTTATGTATTTCAATAAGTTGTTCAAACGTATACTGTAAAGTATAGAAACAGCCCCGCGTGCAGCTTTGACTCGACTAAAATGACAGACTTAGGTTAAAAGAGACATAATAAAATAACGCAAGATCGCTGATGTACTTTTTAGTGGTCAGAGTAAATGCATATCTTTCATTAAAAATAAAAAAATAAAAAGCAAAAACCGGGAGAAAAACGTCTGAAAAAGTGTAAAAAGGAGCGGAGGGACGCGGTGCCAACAGCGCCGGGCTTCGGCTGCTGCGGCTGCTGCTCCGGCTTTCACTGTCTTCCGTCTAATCAAACTCTTACTTTCCGCTGTTCTTAATTCCATATTTTCAATTCCTGATCATTACTTTACTCTTTTTTTTCTATGTATCTATCTATCCATCCCTCCCTCCCTCCTCTTTCTCCCTCCCTCCCTCCCTCTCTCTCCCGAGCTCTCTCCTTTGCTGAATCTTATTGATCCAGAAGGCGGCTAATTAGCCCTTCCCTTCGTGCCTGTGTAATGAAGCACATGCGCACTGAATTAATCACAGCCATTTTTTGCAGGAAACTAATTAGCAGGAATAAAGATCCAAAGAGTTTTTTCTTTTCAATCATCAGATCTCACTTTCACCTCCTCCTCGCTCCCTCTAACACAAGACTCATCGCCTGCTTTGCATCCAAATTATTTTTATATTGCCTTTAACAACTAATAGTAGCCTACCTACTTCGGTTTTTTACACTCCGCAACAACAATGATCTTTCTTTTACCACCCTAAGCGCAAACTGACCAAAAGGAGACTGCCTTGATGGGATCTTTAGCTAAATCATCTCAATACTGGATTAAAAAGCGAGGATCACAAAGCGGCAGCAAGAAATTGTAAGTTTCAACTTTGCGTTTTGTCTCTTTTCCTTTCTGTGTTTCCACGATCCTATTCTTTTCGCTGTAGACTTATCTGCATCTCTTTCCCTATCTGTTCGTAGTTTACATGTAGCGGAGCTGGCTATTCTCACATTGTGAGAAATGACTAGCGATCACAAGTTCATTTCATGCAAGTTCTTTGGTTTATTCTCTATTTTATTATCGTATCGTTACCTGTGTTTACATCAGCGATCGTCCTCTCCTCCTCATGAATGGAAGATAAGAAATGGGCAAGACAGCGATCCTCTCCAAGCAGTTGACCGCAGAAAAATACGGTTTTAAAACAGATATGTGCGTTTCGGTGGGATCGGGAAAAGGAACCAGGGCTTATGGGTGTCGAGAGACGTGTTTTAAGGCACAGAAGCAGTAAGAAACGGGGCTGTGTTGAGCGGACGAAGGGCAGCGGCAGCTCCACATGAGCGCAGCCGAGAAAAGGAGCTCCAAGTCCAGCCTGTGGGTCCGCGTGCGTCCGGCGAAAGGGAACATCTCGCTTTCTAATTTTAAACCGATTTGACACTTGCCACGTCCAGGGGGTTTCTGCACCGTCGTATGCTTATCAAATCCTCTTCTGGATAAACACATTTTGGTTCTTCTCCGACACGTCTCTCTCTCTCAGAAACGTGCAATCCCTCCGCCCTGTCTCAGCTCCTCTCGCTACACTTTTCCCCTTTACCCCACTTTGTCCATGTTGTCTTTTTTTTAATTTTTCATCGCTGTTTGCCTCTTTTGAAGCGTTGTTTTTAAGTCGATTCTCGCTCATTCCCCGACGAAGTCACATGCAAATCGATCGGCGTGTGCGAGTGTGTGTGTGTGTGTGTGTGTGTGTGTGTGTGTGTGTGTGTGTGTGTGTAAGTGGCGTGCGTGCGCGAATTGGGTTCGTGTTTAGCGAGCGTGTGTGTGTTATGCGAATGTGGTGTGTTGAGATAAACGAAGCCCCGGGTCTCCTGCATGACAAGAGCGGATCAGCAGGACCGTGTACACGGACAGCCCGAGAGTCCGAGCTGCGTCTCAGAGCAGACATGTGGTTCAAGGAGGACATCGGCAGGCTGGAGCTGCTGCATCCAACTACTTGGCTACCGTATCTGACTTTCAGGAGAACGGGCTGTTTTCCTTCTCTCTCTCCGAGAAATGCTGACCGGAATGAAAACAACACATTGGCCTATTAGTCTGACCTTAAGCAGACATAATCATTCCAACGTTACTGCCGGAAACTTAAAGTACGGTCCAAGCTAAACCTATAGGTCACTGCATGCATTTAGTAGCCGCTTAGCCGGTTCACATTTGTCGGTTTTCTTTTCTTTTCTTTGTAAGTTAAACTACACAAGATAACTTCCACAGACCCGAAATAGAATAGACTGGACTCTCGGAAGAAAATACAAACAGGCTTGCAAAGAGACAGCCCAACTGAGCTGAAAGGGCCCTTTCCTAAAAATATATATTTTATTACTGCCTATGACTACAATCTTATCAACCTCGCCAGCAAATGGATCAGGGGGGAAACAATAAAGAAAACGGAAATGCTAATGTTCGTATCTTGACGTATAAGTGCAAATGCAAGCCGCAAATCCCCCTTAAATATGTATTTACAAAAATAGCAACTGCTTTTCGGATGGGATGGCGCTATATACAGTCAGAAAAAAAGGCTGCGAGAATCGTAAGTCAGACTGATATTTTTCGCGACAGAGAGACGGAAAAAGAAAGAGGGAAAAAAGGCAGAGTGCGAGCAGAGGCAAGGATAGGATATGTGTACCGTTTGGGGAAACAGAAAGGGGGGTGAGAAGCTGTGTGTGTTGGGGGGGGGGGGGGGGGGGGTCAGACAGCCAGAAACAGGGGAACAGGGGTCATGGAGTGAGTGCAGAGATAAAAAGGAAAGAGAGGAAACCCCCGCGCAAATAGCCGATGGATGATGGGGAGAGAGGGGGTCTTGCTGGGAGGAAAGGGTGATGGTAGTTGTTGGTACGTTTTGTGAGCCACACAAAGCACTTGTGGTTGTCAGCATCTGCAGGATTAAGACTTTGGCTTTAGTTTAGGATGGGAGAAACTACATAGGCTGGTAACAGGTTTAATAAAAACAAAACGGTAATGCTGTCAGGGAGGCAGAGAAAAGCAAAAGGAGTGGGGGTAGGAGTGCTGAGGGGGTTGGGTGGAGGGGTCAGATAGCCATGGGCCATAGAGGAGGAATCAAGGGAAGAGGTCAGATAAACAGATTCCTACCTTTCAGACTGAAGGGGAGCAGACGGAAAGAGATTAGCACTGGCAAGAAGAGGGGGGAAGTGGCTGATTAATTTAAATCAGTGATGCTATTCATATAGC